>CAJHNH020000935.1:204205-257166 GCA_905116865.2 Candidula unifasciata | reverse complement strand
GGTACAAACTGCATAAAATGCCAACCGCATTGTGTGCGTGTGTGTATGTGTGTGAGTGTGTGTATGTGTGTGTGTGTGTGTGTGTGAGAGAGAGAGAGAGAGATAGAGAGAGAGAGAACGAGAGAGGGAGAGATAGAGAGATCGTGCATTTTTCGTTCTTTCAGGGTGTCTTCGCCCAAATCAAATTTGAAGATATTGCTAACGAGAATATGAAGGTGCTTTTAAATTACATCGAACAAACGGCCGAGCGAACGATGGTTTTGAAATAGGCGGGAGCCCGAAGTCACTAATCACAGACATCAGAAGGAGACAGTCGTCATGTTCGGCAATGTTATGAGAAGAGGGAAAATTGAACATGTGGTGACCACTGGAAAGATCTGTAGAAGGAGGGATAGAGAAAGACAACGATAGAAGATTCTTGACAATCTTGTTGCATGACATGGATGTGTGTTAGCACACGAACGGATACATGCTGCAGGAGATCGCAGATTGTGGAGAGGCATGATCACCCAGGCCAGTCGGCAAGGCACCTGATGATGATGATACACTATTAGTATTCGTTTTCGGCCGAATAGTGGTCCCACTATTCGTATTTGGCCGAATAGGGAAAATCAATATTCGGTACAGCTCTACATATAAGTAACTGTGTTGTATTGAGTTATTGAACACATAAACATGGTTAAAGATTACAAAAAAGCACAACTGAAGTCCCCCGTGTGGGTTCCGGGGCCCCATTGTGGGGGAAAACTAGAATAGACCCACTGCCTCCCCAAAAGCATGTCGTAGGAGTCGACTAATTGGGGAGCTCCCTTTGAAGTCGGAGTGCATCTGCCGGAGAGGCAAGGAACCAAAAGTCTGTATTCAAGAGAATGAGATCTGTAAAACTGATGCACACGCAACACTCAGGTTCTGGAGCAGGACTGCAGTTCAGTAGTGGACGAGCAACCAGAACTTTCCGCCAGAGTGTATAGCTGGTGAACGCGAAGAAGAAGAAGAAGACAACGGAAGTAAGCGACTCTTATCAATGGAAACGAAACAACTACTAAAAATATAAATATTAAAATTATGTGTGCGAAACGATGCAGCCAATCAATCTGAAACGAAAATAAACAAGTTAAAACCTTACATAATTCATGACATCAAAAGAAACTTGATAAAAATCGGAAAGGCTAATTTAATACGAGACAGTTTACCACTATTGGACTGCCCTTGGCTAACCGGGACCCCTAACGTCGTTAAAGAGGAAAGATATTTGGACCGGCTTAAAGCGTTTGGAGCTCAGCCCACACTAGGATGTGTTATTTCCCTAAGGTCACCGATATATCAGTGTCACTCTGTGAGCCGGTGTTAAATTGTTTCCTTTTTCTGTATTCACCCCTTTTACTGGTGATGTAGCATTTGTATTAGTAATCGTAGATTTAGATAATGATGATAGATTTGGCTGCCAATGATAGATTTGGTTGGTTATCATAAATGCGACTAAAAAGAATATATTTGGCTAATTATATTAGATTTGATTGATGATGGCAGATGTGATTAATGATGAGAGATGTGGGTTATGATGACAGATATGACTAATGATGACAGATATGGCTAATGATGAGAGATGTGGCTAATGATGAAAGATGTGGCTAATGATGAGAGATGTGGCTAATGATGAGAGATGTGGCTAATGATGACAAATATGACTAATGATGACAGATATGACTAATGATGACAAATATGACTAATGATGACAGATATGACTAATGATGACAAATATGACTAATGATGACAGATATGACTAATGATGAGAGATGTGGCTAATGATGAGAGATGTGGCTAATGATGAGAGATGTGGCTAATGATGAGAGATGTGGCTAATGATGACAGATATGACTAATGATGACAGACAGATATGACTAATGATGACAGATGTGGCTAATGTTGACAGATATGACTAATGATGACAGATGTGGCTAATGTTGACAGATGTGACTAATGATGACAGATATGACTAATCATGACAGATGTGGCTAATGATAACAGATGTGGCTAATGATGACAGATGTGCCTAATGTTGACAGATATGACTAATGATGACAATTATGACTAATGATGACATAAATTACTAATGATGGCAGATGTGGCTAATGATGACAGATATGACTAATGATGAAAGATATGACTAAAGATGGCAGATTTAAATAATTATAGCATATCTAATCATGACAAATGTGACTAATATCTCAGATCAGACTAACGATGGCAGATTAGATAATTAAAGCTGCTCTAACTAATCATGGCAGATGTGACTAATGTTGTTAGATCTGAGTACAGATGGTAGATCTGACTAATGATGGTAGGTGTGACTAATGATGGTAGATCTGACTAATGATGGTAGCTGTGACTAATGATGGTAGATCTGACTATGATGATAGATATGACTAATAATGGTAGATCTGGCTAATAATGGTGGATCTGACTAATGATGGTAGATCTGACTAATGATGGTAGATCTGACTAATGATGGTAGATCTGACTAATAATGGTAGATCTGACTAATAATGGTAGATCTGACTAATAATAATAGATCTGACTAATGATGGTAGATCTGACTAATGGTGGTAGATCTGACTAATGATGGTAGATCTGACTAATTATGGTAGATCTGACTAATGATGGTAGATCTGACTAATTATGGTAGATCTGACTAATGATGGTAGATCTGACTAATGATGGTAGATCTGACTAATTATGGTAGATCTGACTAATAATGGTAGATCTGACTAATGATGGAAGATCTGACTAATGATGGTAGATCTGACTAATGATGGTAGATCTGACTAATGATGGTAGATCTGACTAATGATGGTAGGTCTGACTAACGATGGTAGATCTGACTAATGATGGTAGATCTTACTAATGATGGTAGATCTGACTAATAATGGTAGATCTGACTAATAATAATAGATCTGACTAATGGTGGTGGATCTGACTAATGATGGTAGATCTGACTAATTATGGTAGATCTGACTAATAATGGTAGATCTGACTAAATATGGTAGATCTGAATAATGATGGTAGATCTGACTAATGATGGTAGATCTGACTAATAATGGTAGATCTAATTATTGATGGTAGATCTGATTAATGATGGTAGATCTGATTAATGATGGTATATCTGATTAATGACGCCAGCTGGGACTAATGATGTTAGATCTTACTAATGATGTTAGATCTGACTAATGATTGCAAGAACTGAAAAGTGTATCGTGTGGGAGGGCTGACATTCTTTTTTGAGAAGCAAGGTGGAAAAAAAAGGAGAAGAAGAAGAAGAAGAAGAATAAGAAGAAGAAGAATAAGAAGAAGAAGAAGAAAAAGAAAAAGAAGAAGAAGAAGAAGAAGAAGAAGAAGAAGAAGAAGAAGAAGAAGAAGAAGAAGAAGAAGAAGAAGAAGAAGAAGAAGAAGAAGAAGAAGAAGAAGAAGAAGAAGAAGAAGAGAAAAAGAAAAAGTAGAATAAAAGGAGAAGAAGAAGAAGAAGAAGAAGAAGAAGAAGAAGAAGAAGAAGAAGAAGAAGAAAAAGAGAAGAAGAAGAAGAAGAAGAAGAAGAAGAAGAAGAAGAAGAAGAAGAAGAAGAAGAAGAAGAAGAAGAAGAAGAAGAAGAAAAAAAAATGAACAAGAAGGAAAGGAAGAGAAGAATAAGAAGATAAAGAAAAAGAAGAAGAAGAATAAGAAAAAGAAGAAAAAAAAGAAGAGGAAGAAGATGATGATGATGACGACGAAGAAGACGAAGATGAGGAGCAGAAGAAAAATATTTATTAGTATTAGCAGCGGTACCATGACTGTTGCAATAGGCAGAAACTGCTGCCACTACGAAAAGTCTATTAAAAGTAGTAGCAGCAGCGGCAGCAGCAGCAGTATAGTAATAGGAGCAACAGCAGCAAGGAGCAACAGGTAGCAGCAGCAGTAATTTCAGGGGCAGAGACACAAAGAAAACTTTGGGAAGGGACCTCTGTCCCGTTTTAATTTCTCTGGAAAGAGGGATGAGGGAGGGGGCGCCCAATGAGTCACGCTTTGTTTAAACGTGCAATATAAAAAAAAAAATCTGGCTGGCGAATAAATGCAATCATGTATTTCAAATAATGTGACACACATAAACAAACACATAAAGGAGAGCGTCTTTACAGGGGTTGTGGGTGGGGGGGGTGGGGGGGGGGGGGGGGAACACTTAGTACCTCGCAAAATTTGAAAAGATAGGGGGCAAAAAGGGGAGGGGGTTAACTGACACCCGTCTACCCCAAGAAGATTACTGGTTGTGAAGCCCTTAAGCAATAAGAAGTAGTGATGGTGGTTGTGGCAGTAGTAGTGATAGTGGTGGTGGCAGTAGTAGTCGTGCGTGAACACATTCCTTTTCACACAGAGATACTAAGACGTCGTTTGAATATGCCTGCCCGATTGTCGAAAGGCTAAGCTACTCAGTTAATGTTGCTGGATTTCGTCGACAAATTGTATTTATCTCTAGTCTACTCTGCCATCAGTACATATTTCGTTGAATGGATCTGATTCTAGCCTCCTATACAACTGATAACAGCCGAGCTAGAGTCAACGATCAGATCCGGAAAATCTGTGCGGGCATGAAATCTCTTTTCACACGTTCATGACGTTTGTGTTACACCCTTTATGCCGGTATCGACCAGTAGACAGATTTTGTTTTGTCACTGCCAATATCCCCCCCCCCCCCCTTCTTTTCAGTAAATGAATTCCTTTCCAAGCATTTGTCTGTAAAAATGATTTGCTCCGTACGGTAGCGCCTCTTGGTAATGTATTTGTGGGTTATATTTTGCTATTTCGGTTCCAGTCAGTTGATGCGTACAATACCGACTATCTGTGTTAGAAGTAGTAGGTAGCAGTAACAGCGGCTGGGGGGACAAGATGGAAGTATGTAATCGCTACATGAGGGAGTAGAAGTAACAGCTTTTTGTAAAATTAGTAGTGTTTGAAGAATTAGTGAGGCAGTAGTAACAACTGTATGAAGAAAAAAGCACTAGTAATAGTGTTTTGGAGAAATAGTACTAAACGCTAGTAGACTTTTTGTTCTGTGCATAGTTAGAGGAGGGAAGCTTGCATTCTAACAAATGTGGGAGTTGAGCTGAACCGCCCCTAAAATGTATTGCTTGATGGTGGGATGACGTGGGGGGGGGGGGGGGTGCTCAAGAAGCGCAAACCCCTAGGTTTCTACGCTCCTGCATATATTAAATACGTTTGTGTAACAGAATAAACTGTTACTGTAACTGTAATACCAATATACTTAATAATATACATGTGCCTGGTAATATGTTCGCATACTTACACATATAGACATATGTACATTACAAATCATCTGATCTCTTTCTCGCCATCATCACTACAGATGTAAACAAGCTTGGTGGGAAAACAAATGCATTTTGTAACCTCAGAACTTTCTCATCAATAATGTATCGGCTGGAACCTAGGGCGCGGTGTAAGACTGAATGCTTCCGTCGTGCAAGGGGGCTGTCTGCAAATATGCCCTGTCCTCCATGTTTTATTCATTTAGAATGTCTATCAAATTATCTGCAGACATAGAGATGGGACATAACTCACTCAACTTGCCCGGTCTAATATTGGCTTTTGTTGCTAACTTCCTTATTTGGACAAATAAACCTCGCACAAACATTTGGGAGAAAGGCTGTCTTTCTGGAGGTTGAGATCTCACGGTGTTTCTTTACAATGTAGAAAATGATATTTTTTTTAAATAACTGATTAAGGTAGTCGCCTTAGCTTAGTGACAAGACGACTGTCTCCGGCACCAAGGTGTTGGGGTTCGAATCGTCCTTTTGAAATAACTGACTCAGGTTCACAGGCTAGGTCACCCTAAAGCGAAGTTAAAAGTCAAGGACCTACTCATGCCATTGACACATCAGGTAAATGGTGTCAGACCTATAGTTTTATAGAGCAATCGACATTCGGAGGATGATGTGGTCAATATCAAACAAGTCACCGTCACTTCATAGGTAATGACCTGCTACCTGGTCAGTCAATCTAGAAGACAAGGTCAATTAAAAAAAAATTGACTCGATGCGGATTCGAACCTATGGCTTTTAAGTCGGCAAGCTAGTCTCTACCTGGGGTCTCACCGCAGTTTCCAGCCCACTGTGAGAATCAGATAATTTCATGGGAAGTTAAGGGGGCTAACGTGACATATAACACACCCCTGACTTTGGTTAACCTCTGTATTTCCCCACAGATTTGGACTGAAAGTAAATAGTTCTGTCGCCCAGCTACAGAGCTGAGTACATGGCGCGAGGTGAGAGCTGCGAATTTGATTTAAGGTGCTACTAATGGCAGCTGTCAACTACCTATTTGTTCTAACTGTTGCTTCCACTAATGACGAACTGCCTTTCTAGTGTCGGATGGTTTGTGTTAGCAATTCTGACAGCTGCGTTATATATTTATTGCCTATGTGTGGTTTTGTATTTGCTGAGACTGCATTTTGAACATTTTGATTGATTTATTGACCTAGTCAAGTCTTTTTTCTTCACTTGAGGTATGACAATGTGATGTTATTTTCTTCTTTGATCTAACCATTACTTCCGTTTTATTAGGATTCAAGGAAAGTCCTTCCTTAGCACTCTCCATCCCCACAATATCCAGCAGTTGTTGCTAATAAGTTGCGTTTTCAGTTTTCAATACTGCATTGTCTGCACAACGCAAATTGTTTATATTGTATCCTTCAACTCTTACTCATGCTTTCTCTTTAATTTCCCAATAAATTACTCAGTTATATTGTTAATTTCTCACTCAGAATGTTATCAGCGTCATCATCTGAATCAGTTATTATATTAATATCTCTCACGGAGGTGAATAAGATTGTTATCATTTAAGTCAGCATTTATGTTAACGTCTCTCTCACAATCTTATTTAGAGTCTTATCGTCTGAGTCAGTCATTACGTTTTAACGTTTCTCTCACAATGTTATCAGAGTGTTGTCTTCTGTGTCAGTTCTTACGTAAAAGTGTTTCTCACAATATTATCATAATGTTGTGGTCTGCGTCAGTTATTATGTTAAATTATCTCTCGGGTTGTTGTCAGCCTCGTGAGTTATTACATTAACTTCTCTTTCAGAATATTATAATCTTAATAAGTTATTATGTTACCTTATCTTTCTCTTTCAGAGTGTAATCTAATTCAGTTATTACGATAATCTCTCTCTCTCTCTCTCTCTCTCTCTCTCTCTCTCTCTCGCTCTCTCTCTCTCTCTCTCTCTCTCTCTCTCTCTCTCTCTCTCTCTGTCTCTCTCTCTCTCTCTCAGAGTGATATCCATTCAGTAATTTACTATGTACAATTATACCTCAGAGTGTCATCATCTTGTCGGTTATTCCATTTCTTCCTAAACAAAAATTGATATTTTCAGAGAACAGTTTTTGCGAGAGAACTAAGTATGCCTTTCCATTCTGCCCACACTTCTCGTCAACTTTGTACAGCTGGTTCACACTGAAGCCGTGGCTTCAGTAACCATCATCTCTAATCTGAAGGTAGTTTATGGCGGGGATTTGTTTCAAGTGGAAATCCCAGTTCCTGCGGAAATGTCACGCGAATGGAATTCTATCTCCTGATTTCTCTGTGATGTTGTGTGTGTATGTAAGATCTCTAGGTACTCACGCTCCGGTTCTTGGTAGTTTACCGCTGACATTGACTGTGAACAGAGATCTCCTGGGACTTGCGACCGGTCAATGATTACAGACAATTAACAATGAGTACAATTCTCTGTGGGCAGAGATGAATGTAAAATAAGAATGGATGGCCCCAGGTTAGCAATAAACACCATCACCGTACCATCTCATCCTGAAGACATTTATAATAGGAAACTCACGTTGTGCAGATTTATAACTTTTAGTTTTCTGATGTGATCAATTAAGAAGTATTATTGATGTAGACGAAAGGCGGGTCAGTGTTGCCTTATTTCATTGAAGACCATATCTTGTTAATGTAGGGAATTACCCACATCTCCTCATTGTCCCTATGCAAATATATTGTTGAGGTAAGGATATGCTGATTTACATTACCAAACACTTTCTAAAAGAAAAAGCTTGTTGATGTTGACAAATGAATTCTTCCTTCAGGTACAAGCAGAAGATGTCCTTTTGACAAAGAGAGTTGTTGTTATACGTTTTCCTACTTCCATGGGGCAATATCTCGTGGGTGATGAGGGGGGAATCGATCTGTTTACTCACCTCCTTGAATATATATTATATATATATATATATATATATATATATATATATATATATATATATATATATATATATATATATATAGAGAGAGAGAGAGAGAGAGAATCACGCTTTCCGATGTACAACATAATGCACCTGTTCGTGTTCTAGCACGTGTTTTACACAACAGCAAGTATCAGTTCGTGTGCTAGCACGTGTTTTATACAACAGCAATTATTAGTTCGTGTGCTAGCTTGTGTTTTATACAACAGCATGATCAGTTCGTGTGCTAGCTTGTGTTTTACACAACAGCAAGTATCAGTTCGTGTGCTAGCACGTGTTTTATACAACAAAGTATTATTAGTTCGTGTGCTAGCTTGTGTTTTTACCAACACGATTATTAGTTCATGTGCTAGCTTGTGTTTATACCTTGCATGATCTCATGTGCTAGCTGGATAATACAACATATTATCAGTTTCGTGTGCTAGCTTGTGTTTTATACAACAGTGTTCCTGTGCTAGCATGACTTAGCAAGCCTTTATCGTGTGCTAGCTGGTGTTTGGGACAACAGTTTTCCGTGTGTCCAAGCTCTGTGTTTTATACAACAGCATTCTCAGTTCGTGTGCTAGCACGTGTTTTACACGGTGAGCAAGTATCAGTTCGTGTGCTAGCTTGTGTTTTACACAACAGAGTATTGTTCATGTGCTAGCTTGTGTTTTAACACAACAGCAAGTATCAGTTCGTGATCGACCTAGCTTGTGTTTTACACAACAGCAAGTATTAGTTCATGTGCTAGCTTGTGTTTTATACAACAGCAAGTATCATCGTGTACCTAATGTGTTATCCCCTAGGTACACATGTTCAGCGTCTAGCTAGCACGGTTTTACACAATGTTAGTATCTAGGTTCACATGTTAGCACGCGTTCTAGTTATCAGTACCCAAATGTTAGTCCCTAGGTAGCACGTGTTTTATACAGCGTCTAGTTATTAGTTCCAATGCTATCCCCTAGGTTATACAACAGCGTCTAGTTATCAGTACCCAATGTGCTATCCCCTGTTTTATACAACAGCAAGCGTCTAGTTATGTGCTAGCCAATGTTTTCCCCAACACACAAGTATGCGTCTAGTGTGCTAGCATGTTATCCCCTAGGTACAGCAAGTATCATTTCGCGTCTAGCTTATGTGACATACAATGTTAGCTAGGCACACAAGTATTAGTTCATGTTGCTAGCTTGTGTTTTATCGACACCCAACACACATGATCAGTTCGCGTCTAGTTGTTTTTACACCCAATGTTATCCCCTGTGCTACACATGTTTTATACAACAGCAAGTATCAATGTTATCCCCTGTGCTAGCACTTGTTTTACACAACAGCAAGTATTAGTTCATGCACCCAATGTTATCCCCTAGGCACACAGCATGATGCGTCTAGTTATCGGTACAACCAATGTTATCCCTAGGTGTGTTTTACACATGTTAAGCGTCTAGTTATGTGGTAGCTTGTGTGTTATCTCCTAGCACAGTATTAGTTCATGCGTAGCTTGTGTTTTTCGGTACCCAATGTTATCCCCTAGGCACTATGCAGCGTAGTTATCACAACACCCAATGTTATCCCTAGGCTACACATGTTGAGCGTCTAGTTATCAAGTATTAGTTCATGTTATAGCTTGTGGCATCCAACAGCAAGCGTATAGTTCGTGTGCTAGCACGTGTTTTATCCAACAGCAAGTATCAGTTTCGTGTGCCAAAAGCTTGTACCGTTATCGACATCCAATGTTATCCCCTAGGCACACATGTTATGCGTCTAGTTATCAGTACCCAATGTTATCTCCTAGGCACACATGTTAAGCGTCTAGTTATCGGTACCCAATGTTATCCCCTAGGTACACATGTTAAGCGTCTAGTTATCGGTACCCAACGTTATACCCTAGGCACACATGTTGAGCGTCTAGTTATCGACACCCAATGTTATCCCCTAGGCACACATGTTATGCGTCTAGTTATCAGTACCCAATGTTATCCCCTTGGCACACATGTTATGCGTCTAGTTATCAGTACCCAATGTTATCCCCTAGGTACACATGTTAAGCGTCTAGTTATCGGTACCCAATGTTATCCCCTAGGTACACATGTTAAGCGTCAAGTTATCAGTACCCAACGTTATCCCCTAGGCACACATGTTGAGCGTCTAGTTATCGACACCCAATGTTATCCCCTTGGCACCCATGTTAAGCGTCTAGTTATCGGCACCTAATGTTATCCATTAGGCACATATTTTAAGCATCTAGTTATCTGTACTAACAGTTACATTTACAAAAACAATTGTTTTATCGGCAAGCGTCCCTTAACATCTGGTTCAATCCTTATGTATCAATCTATCAATCAGGTGCAGTCTTTACAGTGAAGGTTGGTTGTAATGAATCCACAACATCCTTATGTAACAGGCTAGTGGAGTAGGTAGTTAACCGTTATATAATGTTGGTTTGGCTGCACTAGCGGACTCGAACTGACAGTTTTGCAGATTGGATTGGAACTCTCCGGAGGTGCCCAGTGAGTCTAAAAGTCTACATAAGGCCCATCGCAAGAAAAAAAAAAAAAAACCTTTGGGTCTGTGGCAGTGACACCAGAAACATGTAGTCCGGACGGTTCTTTATCGACCCGTTCAGAACAAGGTAGGTTCAAGGGTAACTCAGTCAAGGTGAACTAGCTCACTGGTTTCGTGTTTTGGCCAGTAGACAGACTGTGTTACATCTAGGTTTATATGCGAATCCTCGCGTGGAGATTATAATAGTAGGTTGCATTGAAGTGAAAACGAACTCTCAACTTTGTTACCTAGAGTATTTAGCACATGGTCTGCCAGAAAACGTTACTGATTGTTAATGTAATGTTATCTGCTAAGCACACTCGTTTTCTTTTTAGGAAAATGAACAGATGATGATGTGATAATTAAATTCCAGTTGTTTGATTCAGAAAGGACTTGTAGTTCGTGCACACGACCTGTCTAAGGTGATGCCTGTCTAGTTGTTTGTTGTTGTGGTTGGTGTTGTTTAACTCACTATTCACATGACCAGGGTTTCTTTGGTGCCTTGCGTGCTCATGGCTCTCCACAGAGCCTGCTGGTAGGCGCCTTTTTGTCCGTTTAACCAAGGTGGTTTCATCCACACAGTGCGCCGAATCGCATGATGGTTATCTAGCAATTGCAATTGAAGCCCTTTCGTGACTTCAGGTTACTTTGCACACCCCCACCCCCGGGGCCTCAGTATAACCTTACTGTTGAACAGGATTTCTGGGATTTGTACCTGACGTTTTACACTTTGCGTTAGCGACTCTAACGAGACTCAACTTCACTCACTGTCTATTTGGACGAAACCGTGCGGATTTGCAGTGACTGCGCACAAGAAATACGCGAAAACTTTATCTCATGAAACCTCGGGAAAATAGGAGCTGTCAATGATCATGTCGCCGTACGACGTAATGTATCCCCTGTGTATTCCGAAACAGTTAATGTTCTGGCCCGCACAAATCGACATTCTGTCCTAATATATGCGAAGTGCTCAGTCTCAAAAAAAAAAGCTCATACCCTCACACTATCTCGCACGGAATCATTCTCTCTCTCTCTTTCGCACTCTCTGTCTCTCTGTCTGTCTGTCTCCCTCTCCGCTTCCATCTCGGTCCCTCCATGGGTATACATGTGTCAATGTTATGTTCTCCTATTTCTACTTCTATATTTTGTACATCACCCGTCTCTTTAAACTTCTGCCCTGATTACTTCTAATGCATATTTTCTTTCTTTCTTTCTTTCTTTCTTTCTTTCTTTCTTTCTTTCTTTCTTTCTTTCTTTCTTTCTTTCTTTCTTTCTTTCTTTCTTTCTTTCTTTCTTTCTTTCTTTCTTTCTTTCTTTCTTTCTTTCTTTCTTTCTTTCTTTTTTCTTTCTTTCTTTTCTTTCTTTCTTTCTTTCTTTTCTTTCTTTCTTTCTTTCTTTCTTTCTTTCTTTTTTCTTTCTTTCTTTCTTTCTTTTCTTTCTCTTTCTTTCTCTTTTTCTTTCTTTCTTTCTTTCTTTCTTTCTTTCTTCTTTCTTTCTTTCTTTCTTTCTTTCTTTCTTTCTTTCTTTCTTTCTTTCTTTCTTTCGTTCTTTCTTTCTTTCTTTCTTTCTTTCTTTCTGTCTGTCTGTCTGTCTGTCGTCTGTCTGTCTGTCTGTCTGTCTGTCTGTCTGTCTGTCTGTCTGTCTGTCTGTCTGTCTGTCTGTCTGTCTGTCTGTCTGTCTGTCGGTCGGTCGGTCGGTCGGTCGGTCGGTCGGTCGGTCGGTCGGTCGGTCGGTCGGTCGGGTCGGTCGGTCGGTCGGTCGGTCGGTCGGTCGGTCGGTCGGTCGGTCGGTCAGGTCGGTCGGTCGGTCGGTCGGTCGGTCGGTCGGTCGGTCGGTCGGTCGTCGGTCGGTCGTCGGTCGGTCGGTCGGTTCGGTTCGGTCGGTCGGTCGGTCGGTCGGTCGGTCGGTCGGTCGGTCGGTCGTGCGGTCGGTCGTGCGGTCGGTCGGTCGGTCGGTCGGTCGGTCGGTCGGTCGGTCGGTCGGTCGGTCGGTCGGTCGGTCGGTCGGTCGGTCGGTCGTCGTCGGTCGGTCGGTCGTCGGTCGGTCGGTCGGTCGGTCGGTCGGTCGGTCGGTCGGTCGGTCGGTCGGTCGGGTCGGTCGGGCGGGCGGTCGGGTCGGTCGGTCGGTCGGTCGGCGGTCGGTCGGTCGGGCGGTCGGTCGGTCGGTTCGGTCGGTCGGTCGGTCGGTCGGTCGGGCGGTCGGTCGGTCGGTCGGTCGGTCGGTCGGTCGGGTCGGTCGGTTCGGTCGGTCGGTCGGTCGGTCGGTCGGTCGGTCGGTCGGTCGGTCGGTCGGTCGGGTCGGGTCGGTCGGTCGGTCGGTCGGTCGGTCGGTCGGTCGGTCGGTCGGTCGGTCGGTCGGTCGGCAGGTCGGTCGGTCGGTCGGTCGGTCGGTCGGTCGGTCGTCGGTCGGTCGGTCGGTCGGTCGGTCGGTCGGTCGGTCGGTCGGTCGGTCGGTCGGTCGGTCGGTCGGTCGGTCGGTCACGGTCGGTCGGTCGGTCGGTCGGTCGGTCGGTCGGGTCGGTCGGTCGGTCGGTCGGTCGTCGGTCGGTCGGTCGGTCGGTCGGTCGGTCGGTCGGTCGGTCCGGTCGGTCGGTCGGTCGGTCGGTCGGTCGGTCGGTCGGTCGGTCGGTCGGTCGGTCGGTCGGTCGTCGGTCGGTCGGTCGGTCGGTCGGTCGGTCGGTCGGTCGTCCGGTCGGTCGGTCGGTCGGTCGGTCGGTCGGTCGGTCGGTCGGCGGTCGGTCGGTCGGTCGGTCGGTCGGTCGGTCGGTCGGTCGGTCGGTCGGTCGGTCGGTCGGTCGGTCGTCGGTCGGTCGGTCGGTCGGTCGGTCGGTCGGTCGGTCGGTCGGTCGGTCGGTCGGTCGGTCGGTCGGTCGGTCGGTCGGTCGGTCGGTCGGTCGGTCGGTCGGTCGGTCGGTCTGTCTGTCTGCCTGCCTGGCTGGCTGCCTGCCTGCCTGCCTGCCTGCCTGCTGCCTGCCTGCCTGCCTGCCTGCCTGCCTGCCTGCCTGCCTGCCTGCCTTCCTTCCTTCCTTCCTTCCTTCCTTCCTTCCTTCCTTCCTTCCTTCCTTCCTTCCTTCCTTCCTTCCTTCCTCCCTCCCTCCCTCACTCCCTCCCTCCCTTCCTTCCCTCCTTCCTTCCTTCATTCCTTCCTTCCTTGCTTGCTTGCTTGCTTGCTTGCTTTCTCTCTCTCTCTCTCTCTCTCTCTCTCTCTCTCTCTCTTTCTTTCTTTCTTTCTTTCTTTCTTTCTTTCTTTCTTTCTTTCTTTTTTTTTCTCTCTCTCTCTCTTTCTTTCTTTCTTTCTTTCTTTCTTTCTTTCTTTCTTTTCCTTTCTTTCTTTTTCTTTCTTTCTTTCTTTTCTTTCTTTCTTTCTTTCTTTCTTTCTTTCTTTCTTTCTTTCTTTCTTTCTTTCTTTCTTTTCTTTCTTTCTTTCTTTCTTTCTTTCTTTCTTTCTTTCTTTCTTTCTTTCTTTCTTTCTTTCTTATTCACTCTCTCCCCCCTTTCTTTCTTGATGTCTTCTACTTCAACATTTATTTACACTACTATTTGTTTCACTTATCTCTTCTATACCGACTACTTACTCCTACATTGTCTATATCCCCCGTCTTTTGTCTCTTCTATACCGACTACTTTCTCCTACATTGTCTATATCCCCCGCTTTTTGGCTCTTCTATACCGACTACTTACTCCTACATTGTGTACATCACCTGCCTCTTGTCTCTTCTATACCGACTACTTACTCCTACATTGTCTATATCCCCCGTCTTTTGTCTTTTCTACACCGGCTACTTACTCCTACATTGTATAGATCACCTGCCTCTTGTCTCTTCTATACCGGCTACTTACTCCTACATTGTATAGATCACCTGCCTCTTGTCTCTTCTATACCGACTACTTACTCCTACATTGTCTATATCCCCCGTCTTTTGTCTTTTCTACACCGGCTACTTACTCCTACATTGTATAGATCACCTGCCTCTTGTCTCTTCTATACCGGCTACTTACTCCTACATTGCATAGATCACCTGCCTCTTGTCTCTTCTATACCGACTACTTATTCCTACATTGTGTACATCACCTGCCTCTTGTCTCTTCTATACCGGCTACTTACTCCTACATTGTGTACATCACCTGCCTCTTGTCTCTTCTATAGCGACTACTTACTCCTACATTGTATACATCCCCTGTCTCCGGTCTCTTCTATAGCGACTACTTACTCCTACATTGTGTACATCCCCTGTCTCCTGTCTCTTCTATAGCGACTACTTACTCCTACATTGTGTACATCCCCTGTCTCCTGTCTCTTCTATAGCGACTACTTACTCCTACATTGTGTACATCACCTGTCTCTTCTATACTGACTACTTACTCCTAAATTGTATAGATCACCTGCCTCTTGTCTCTTCTCTACCGACTATATCCTACATTGTCCTTTAACCGTAGCTCACTTTCTGTCAGTAACAGTGCCATCAGTATAGTAGATCATATTTATAGCCGGGCTACAAGCGGCCCCTGGCCAGAGCTAGGGTGGGGCTTTGCAATAACTCGCCCCTGTTTACTGCTGGTTCACCAGCCTTTTTGTAATGAGCTTTGTTCGCACTAGTTCGACTTCGTTTACTAGTTTTCTTGTAGAGAGCATTGTTCGCCTCAGTTCATTGCCAGTTCATCAGTCTTATTGTAGTCAGTACTGCTCGCCCCAGTTCAATGTTCGTTCACCAGTCTTCCTTTAGTGAGCACCGCTCGCCCTTGCTCAATGTTCGTTCATCAGTCTTCTTGTAGTGAGCACTGCTCGCCCTTGTTCAATGTTCGTTCATCAGTCTTCTTGTAGTGAGCACTGCTCGCCCTTGTTCAATGTTCGTTCATCAGTCTTCTTGTAGTGAGCACTGCTCGCCAAAGTTCGATGTTGGTTCACCAGCCTTCTTGTAGTGAGCACTGCTCGCCCTTGTTCGATGTTCGTTCACCAGCCTTCTTGTAGTGAGCACTGCTCGCCCTTGTTCGATGTTGGTTCACCAGCCTTCTTGTAGTGAGCACTGCTCGCCCTTGTTCGATGTTCGTTCACCAGCCTTCTTGTAGTGAGCACTGCTCGCCCTTGTTCGATGTTGGTTCACCAGCCTTCTTGTAGTGAGCACTGCTCGCCCTTGTTCGATGTTGGTTCACCAGCCTTCTTGTAGTGAGCACTGCTCGCCCTTGTTCGATGTTGGTTCACCAGCCTTCTTGTAGTGAGCACTGCTCGCCCTTGTTCGATGTTGGTTCACCAGCCTTCTTGTAGTGAGCACTGCTCGCCCTTGTTCGATGTTCGTTCACCAGCCTTCTTGTAGTGAGCACTGCTCGCCCCAGTTTATTGCTGGTTCACTAGTCTTCCTGTGGTGAGCACTGCTAGTGCCAATTCGATGTTGGTTCACTAATGTTCTTGCAGTTAGCACTGCTCGCACTTTTTCGATGTTCGTTTCCCAGTCTTCTTGAAGTGAGCACTGCTCGTCCTTGTTCGATGTTCGTTCATCAGTCTTCTTGTAGTGAGCACAGTTCGCCCCAATTCGATGTTCATTTACCAGTCTTCTTTGTAGTAAGCACTGCTCGCCTCAGTTCATTGCCAGTTCATCAGTCTTCTTGTAGTGAGCATTGCTCGTCCCAGTTCGATGTTGGTTCACAAGTCTCCTTGTAGTAAGCACTGCTCCCCCAAGATTATTGCTTGTTGACCAGTCTTCTTGTAGTGAGCACTGTTAAATTTCATGTTTCTATCTTCATTATTCGCGGAGGAAAACAAATGTGACCATACTTTCTAAATTCCATGGCACAATTTGTATATTAAAAACTTGTCAAATGGGAATTTTGCACCTCACGCAGGCACTTATCCTACAATGTCCTTTAAGTTAACCGTAGCTCACTTTCTGTCAGTAACAGTGCCATCGTCAGTATAGTTGTTGTGGTCTTCTGTTTACTGGTAGCAGTACATTTCACCCCACTAAGTCATCACACAGGCGTTAAACACCCGATGACACAATGTGCTACCATGTGGATGAGGATCACCCGTGAAACCTCGTTCAGCCATTATACCATATTAATAGCCGGGCTAAAGTGCTGCACCTTGCAAGAGCCAGGATGGGGCTTCACAATAACGAAAAATTTGCATCCCACATGGGAATGACTGGTTATAATTCAGTCAAGCGTTTTCTCCAGTATCCTTACATTCGTTATTTTCTGCACACAAGTTGGAAATGAATAATAAGACACACGTCTGAACATATTTCTCATGTATTGATCTGTAGTCAGCTTACACAAGTAATTGTTTCAATTTGTCTCAAATACATAATAACAATGAGCCTCAGATTTTTGTCATCTCAGATGTACCCTACGAAGGCAATGAAATTAAGCGGTTCACATTGTACTCGCGCAATCACAGGCTCTCATAAAGTCTATGGAAAATGCCCAGTTATCGTTCAACAAAGTTCCCTATGTTTCAATGACATCCTTATTTAACGTTTAACGTTTGTGCTCATGCATTTGTGGAAACCAGATTGAACTCCATCTAGAATTATCTGTATGTTTTATATTGAATTCTTTCTGAAACGACGCAGAGAAGTATCTTAGACGACTCACTAAGAAAAATTTCACTTTGGTGTTCAAAGTAAAAAGCTTTTCATTTCTTCACCAGTGATATAAAGATTGATTTTGTTAATGCCTGGGGATGTCTATATTGTGTATGTGATAACTTTTGTTTGCCATAGCATCAATGTTGAAGGTCTATATAAATGTTATTAATTATTTTGTTATCGTATCAGGGCCTGTTGATATGCCGTTTCGTCAACATTTGCATAGCGTTTTCGATCTGGGTAATTTTGCTAATATTTTAGTCGTTATAGCTACTCGTGATACTTTCATATAGGTCTGTTCTTCGCCTTCAACTCCTAGCGCAGAATTCTAACACTAATGCCGGTTATAGTAAATGATAAGTTCGTCTTGCTTCTCTTCTGACAATTAAATGTCTACCAAATGCTGTGGTCCCTCCCATTTACACCATTTCTTTTGGACCACGGTGATCTGTTTCTCACTTGGCTTTGTTCTATTTCTCGTACTTCGCGTTGTTCTATTACTCGCACTTCGCGTTGTTCTATTGCTCGCACTTCGATTTGTTCTATTGCTCGCACTTTGATTTGTTCTATTGCTCGCACTTCGCGTTGTTCTATTGCTCGCACTTCGATTTGTTCTATTGCTCGCACTTTGATTTGTTCTATTGCTCGCACTTCGCGTTGTTCTATTGCTCACTAATGCTCTTTACCACAGCTGACTTTGAATGCAGCTAAGTGGCGTAGAACAACGGCCACAGCACAAGACAAACGGCTTAATAACGTCGTCATGCCAATCTCTCTGTAAGTTTATACAGGAATTAGTTACTCTGTCTCATCCCAATAATTACACAAGGAGGCAACCAATGGTGGAACCTGTGTTCACAAAAGCGCTCATTTACAAATATGAAGGCAATTTACTAGTTCAAAAAAAAAAAAAAAACATTGAATGCTCTAGTCTTATCAGAACAATCTGATTTAAACCATGGCAGACAGACCATGCACGAGAATATTCGGGTCACCTGGTTCAGACTTGTCATTTCTCTTCCTCGCCAGCGGCTTCAGTTTATGAATGAACATGAGTCAAATCACGATTATTAATCTCCCCATTCGGCGTTTCTCGTTTAATGCAGAACTTTCTGAAGACTCCGGTCGTCTGGCATTCCTAAGTGTTGCTATCTCATCTAACGGTACAGACATTCTAACTTTCCTTAATCACGGTAGAACCAGACTAGTTATCTGTTTGTTCTAATATATCTGCCGAAAATGCAAGCATTCATTTATCATACCCACCTTTTCTGTATGATTAAACTGCATACTGCTTGTCGGTTACACTCAGAGATGGAGACTGTATTTAGTTAGTTAGTTGCGTATCCTTCAAAGTTTAAAGTGTAAGGTACGATGGAAACCCACCCCCATCATTTGCTGGCCAGTTGTGTTTGTTTAACTAGGCAACTGTACGTTTGGTAGTTTGCCATAGCTTTCATAACCTGTATTCAGTACAGGGACCACAAAATAAGTGCATTTACCTATTGCGCGGGGAGCATGCGTGTGGGCTTGCGCGTGCATACACACACACACGCACACACACACACGCACACACACACGCAATAGAACATAGTTTCACTAGATACATTTGCCAAATTGCTGTATCACGTAAAAATGGATATCAACATTCTCAAATTGCCTCCGCTTTCCTCAGTAAGTTATTTAGTGAATTTTTATGTTATATATATATATATATATATATATATATATATATATATATATATATATATATATATATATATGTGTGTGTGTGTGTGTGTGTGTGTGTGTGTGCGTGTGTTTGCGTATTCAGTAATGCTTATACGAATGCAATGTTTGTGTAGTGTGTTTTGCTTGAAGCATATTTGTGTAAGAGATGCCTGTGTGGTATATAATGTTTCGAGTGTTGTCAGCCTGTATTTTATGTTTGAATTGAACTTGTGTTAAAACATTTTAAGTTAAAGAGGCACCGACACATAGAAAATATTAGAGGTTGGGGGATTCTTCAATCCTCTTACAAGTGTTTGGGGAGGGGTGGGGCTCATCTGGTTTAACCTTGTTTAAGTGCGTCAAAACAATACTGTTATCTGAATGTCAAAACAAAATATAGTCATATATTAAAATAAATTTGTATAAACTTGAAAGATAAGCCATAAGTCTCTACATGGTGCCGGAAATGGTGTGTGGGTGTTGTGTAAGTGTCTGTGTTGAGTGTTTTGCAATAGTGTATGTGTTGTGTGTGTTGCGGAAGTGTCTGTGTGTGTGTGTGTGTGTGTTGTGTGAGTGTCTGTGTTGTGCGTGTTGCGGAAGTGTCTGTGATGTGTGTGTTGTGTAAGTGTCTTTAGTGTGTTTGTTTTGTCTAAGTGTTTGTGTTGTGAAAGTGTCTGTGGTGTGTCTGTGTTGTGTAAGTGTGTGTGCTTGTCGTGTAAATATCTGTGTTGTGTGAGTAGGCATGTATGTATGTGTGTGTGTTTGTTGTACTAAATAGTGCTTGTGGGATGTGTTATTTGTCATATATATGCTAAGTGCTATTGAAGTTATGATGTTTTATGAATTTGTGGAAATTGTTTGCGTTGTGTGTGTGTGTGTGTGTGTGTGTGTGTGTGTGTGTGTGTGGGTTGTTTATGTGTGTTTGCAGCCATGTTGTTTGCTGTGTAGCGAGTGTTCAGTGTACGGTGTGCGTGTGGGCGCTTTAATATAATTCATTGACATAAACATCTATTTACTCCCCTGTGGGATTTTTCGTCCATCAGTCTATCACTGCAAATTCACTCAAATCTATCCACCATACTTACACCCGCCAGGTGCCTATCTACCGACCCGCCCACCCACTAATCTGTCTGACTGCTCATTTCCTCTGTCTGTCTGTCTATCCAGCCATCCACCTGTTTGCAGTCTGTCCTCCCATCTCTCTTTCTGACGTTTAAACATAGTTGTGGTGCTTTGCGAAACAAACATTGTCACCTTCAACCAACATCTCCTAAGGGGCAGCTTTAGGTTATAATTGTGACTAGATTATGTGCGCTACATAAAATGGCTTAGTGTTACACGCCACCTAGATCCCTAAAAAGGACTTCTGCAGGGTTGATGCGATCACAGAAGACAGACCCAAATACTGTCCTGACAAACGACGAAATCGTCTCTCAGCGAGCCAATGGGTGACTCGGTCACTGCTTTATTCAAACAAAACTTATAATCTGGATTACATAAAACGCCATAAAACAATCACAACATGTTTTCGCAATCAACAACCAGCCCGCGACAATCTTTGCAATCTCAAATGTCTGCAAGATGCGGGTCATTGCACTCTGATTACAAAGCAAAGTGTGTGGAGACAAATAGAGGGAAAAAAGAGACAAAAGAGAGAGAGAGAGAGTGAGAGTGAGAGAGAGAGAAAGAGAGAGACAACGAGAAAGAGAGAGAGAGAGAGAGAGAGAGAGAGAGAGAGAGAGAGAGAGAAGAGAGAGAGAGAAAGAGAGAGAGAGAAAGAGATAGAGAGAGAAAGAGAGAGAGAGAGAGAGAGAGAGAGAGAGAGACTTCATATTTGTCCACCAAACACTTAGTAACTGCTACAGATGCTTGAACTACTGGTCTGTATACTGATATAGACTAACCAGAAGCTGTGGTAACTGTGTGGCTAGCACGTGTGCCCGCCTCCTTAATGGTCATGCGTTCTAATCTCTACCAATCTCTACAACAGGTGGAATTGTAGAAAAGTCAGACTGACCTTAGTTTCGTAGATGGCTGCACGACGTCCTCGGCGCACCACAGGGGGGTCGGGTTCGGTGCTCTCACTCTCAGCATCGCTAGTGATGGATCCAGAGCTCAGACGTCGTGGCTGCTGCAGGAGAAACAAGATTAAAACCCACGTTAAACACGCAATCACAGCACTGTGTGTTACTGGGGCCCTTAAGGGAAGCACACCGCGGTAAGGTTGCATCCTACTAGAGATGTCTTAAGAGGCAACTAACGACAGAGTTAGTCTAAGGACTAGAGAACGTTAAAGAAAAAAAAAGTCAAGCCAGATTTGCCAGTTACCTCCTTTTAGCTAGGAAATAACAGAATATAATTGCACTGGAATCAGCAGGGAGAAAGAAGTAATTAGAGATAACAACACCCGGTAAAGAGAATTAGAGACAGCAAAAAATGTCGAGAGGGTAGGAATCATCTGCAACAGCTGGCATATGATGGGAGCACTGAATGTGAACTGGTTGAGAGCCTATGCTCCATTTAAAGCTTAAATGGTAGGGTCAAGAGGGAGAAATACATGACTGGACAGGCAGACCTAGTCAGCTTCAATGTCGGGAAAAAGGTAAGTTAACACAGGCACCAAAACTTTCTCTTAAAGCACAATAAGTCTCTCTATTTACGGTAGCGCAGCGAGTCTGCTGACTCGAAGGTCTAGAGTTCCTTAGGTACAAGGCACTGTTTTGGGAAGTAAAGGCGATCGAGATAATGCTGATCACATCAGCCCTCAAATGCTGATTAGTTTATAAGGTTATACTCCGCTCCAAAAGTCCTGTCCAACTTTAAAAAATCTGTTACTCAGTAACCGTTTGGTGTGAGTACTCAGTAAACGTTGGGTGTGAGTACTCAGTAACCGTTGGGTGTGAGTACTCAGTAACCGTTGGGTGTAAGTACTCAGTAACCGTTGGGTGTGAGTTCTCAGTAACCGTTGGGTGTGAGTACTCAGTAACCGTTGGGTGTGAGTACTCAGTAACCGTTGGGTGTGAGTACTCAGTAACCGTTGGGTGTAAGTACTCAGTAACCGTTGGGTATGAGTACTCAGTAACCGTTGGGTGTGAGTACTCAGTAACCGTTGGGTGTGAGTACTCAGTAACCGTTGGGTGTGAATACTCAGTAACCGTTGGGTGTGAGTACTCAATAACCATAAGGTGTGAGTACTCAGTAACCGTTGGGTGTGAGTACTCAGTAACCGTTAGATGTGAGTACTCAGTAACCGTTGCGTGTGAGTACTCAGTAACCGTTGGGTATGAGTACTCAGTAACCGTTGGGTGTGAGTACTCAGTAACCGTTGGGTGTAAGTACTCAATAACCGTTGGGTGTAAGTACTCAGTAACCGTTGGGTGTGAGTACTCAGTAACCGTTGGGTGTAAGTACTCAATAACCGTTGGGTGTAAGTACTCAGTAACCGTTGGGTGTGAGTACTCAGTAACCGTTGGGTGTGGGGTACTCAGTAACCGTTGGATGTGAGTACTCAGTAACCGTTGCGTGTGAGTACTCATTAACCGTTGCGTGTGAGTACTCAGTAACCGTTGGGTATGAGTACTCAATAACCGTTGGGTGTGAGTACTCAGTAACCGTTGGGTGTGAGTACTCAGTAACTGTTGGGTGTGAGTACTCAGTAACCGTTGGGTGTAAGTACTCAATAACCGTTGGGTGTAAGTACTCAATAACCGTTGGGTGTAAGTACTCAGTAACCGTTTGGTATGAGTACTCAGTAACCGTTGGGTGTGAGTACTCAGTAATCGTTGGGTGTAATTACTCAGTAACCGTTGGGTGTAAGTACTCAGTAACCGTTGGGTGTAAGTACTCAGTAACCGTTGGGTATGAGTACTCAGTAACCGTGTAAATGGCGGTAGCACCTCCATACCGCAGCTTCTGGACATTTGCCTTCTTGTTCGAATATCTTGGGTTTGAATTCTCATACGTAAAAGTGACCTCGGGTTCCATGTCGGTCCAGTGTAAAACGAGTATCAGGAAATCTCCCAGGAAGTAAAGGCGGTCGGTATATTGTTGACAACACCAGCCACTGAGTGCCCATCGGTATTCACAAATATGTATCCAGAACCATACGTTCGACCCGCCACGAACGTGAAATGGGTCTTTAACTTTAGTAACTATATGAAACGAATTCTTCCCGAGAACTGACAATAGATCTCTGTATAAACAATGAATTTCTTGTAGAGGACACAAACATCTCTGTATAAACAATGAATTTCTTGTAGAGGACACAAACATCTCTGTATAAACAATGAATTTCTTGTAGAGGTGGTGTTGGTGTAGGCATAACTACACTTTTAAAAGTTTAATGTCTCCTTTTATTAAAATAAATGTTTAGTGGCACGTTGGTTATAGCAAATTTGTTTTCACCCTTGTTGTGGAACGTAAAGGATTGCTTTTAGTGAGACGTTTTAGTGTGTGTAAAGTTTGTTTCCTCGCCATAATAAGTAAAAACTCCACAGGGGAGAAAGCGCAGTAGGGGTCTAACTGTTACTGAACCTTCACACATTCACATTCATTATGGAAAGCTTGGAATCAAGTCAGTTGTGTAAACGTGTTATATGTATTATGGAAAATGTAAATGTGGCATTTGCTGTAATATTTGATATCACACTTGTCAGAGAGTTGTTTTTTTTGTATCAGGCTTTACACATTCACATTCATTATAGAAAGCTTGGAATCCAGTCAGTTGGGTAAACGTGTTACATGTATTATGGAAAATGTAAATGTGGCATTTGCTGTAATATTTGATATCACACTTGTCAGAGACAGTTTTTTGTATCAGGCTTTACACATTCACATTCATTATGGAAAGCTTGGAATCAAGTCAGTTGGGTAAACGTGTTACATGTATTATGGAAAATGTAAATGTGGCATTTGCTGTAATATTTGATATCACACTTGTCAGAGACAGTTTTTTGTATCAGGCTTTACACATTCACATTCATTATGGAAAGCTTGGAATCAAGTCAGTTGTGTAAACGTGTTACGTGTGTTATGGAAAATGTAAATGTGGCATTTGATGTAATATTTAATATCACACTTGTCAGAGACAGTTTTTTTGTATCAGGCTAGCTTTAAGAATTGTTGTGCGTCAACTTTTCTCGTTTTCGTAAAATCTACTGGGACACTGTTATGAAAAATTGTTAAGTAAAAATCTCTTTAACAGGCTTGTTATGAAAGCTGTCTTGCAAATTCCAGTTTTTTTGGGGGGAAAATGGCAGACATGGCTGGTCGGAGGCAACATTACAGCCTTTAGTGTTTGCTACTGTGTTTTTTTTGTTTTTGCTTTTTTGGTATGAACGTTTTTTTCCCCTCACTTTCGTCTTGTTGTATATGAGAGTTCTTTGTTTTGTTGTGTGTGCCTGGACGTTGTTGTTGTTGTTGTTGTTGTTGTTGTGTTGTTGATGTTTCTTACATTAAAAGTGGCCAAAGCGAAACAGTCGTCCAATTCTGAGTAATCTTATTGACATTAAAAGTTGTAGTGTCTAGCGGTAGCTTTAACGCGACACCAGGGACAATGATTAATTTGATGTGTTGCACGTGAGAGGAACGTTAGTGACAATTAATATAATTACAGGACGGTTTAGATTACATGAGTCTGTCAGTTCAGGAGAATACAGCCATCAGAAACCGATATAGGACGTTTCATAGGGAAACTACAAGCTGACAAGACGTCTCAGTTGCAGGGATCCAATATCGCACTGTCACCTGTTTAATGTGACAGTGTCTGCTGACCTCTGTTTGCGATTATTCTTTTTTAGGATACATGTCTATGGTTGTACTGTCTGCTGTTATCTGTTTACAGCAGTGCTCTCTCTTGATATCTGTTTACGGCGGTGCTCTCTCTTGATATCTGTTTACAACAGTGCTCTCTCTTGATATCTGTTTACAGCAGTGCTCTCTCTTGACATCTGTTTACTGCAGTGCTCTCTCTTGATATCTGTTTACAGCAGTGCTCTCTCTTGATATATGTTTACAGCAGTGCTCTCTCTTGATATCTGTTTACGGCGGTGCTCTCTCTTGATATCTGTTTACTGCAGTGCTCTCTCTTGATATCTGTTTACTGCAGTGCTCTCTCTTGATATCTGTTTACAGCAGTGCTCTCTCTTGATATCTGTTCACAACAGTGCTCTCTCTTGATATCTGTTTACAGCAGTGCTCTCTCTTGATATCTGTTTACAGCAGTGCTCTCTCTTGATATCTGTTTACAGCAGTGCTCTCTCTTGATATCTGTTTACAACAGTGCTCTCTCTTGATATCTGTTTACAGCAGTGCTCTCTCTTGATATCTGTTTACGGCGGTGCTCTCTCTTGATATCTGTTTACAACAGTGCTCTCTCTTGATATCTGTTTACAGCAGTGCTCTCTCTTGATATCTGTTTACGGCGGTGCTCTCTCTTGATATCTGTTTACGGTTTTGCTCTCTGTTGATATTCGTTTTTTGCCATATCACTCTTGGGCTCTCTGTTGATATCTGTTTATGGCTCTTTCACTCTTGTGCTATCTGCTAATATCTGTTCACGACTGTGCTCTCTGTTAATATATGTTTATGGCTGTATTCATTGTTGATATCCCTTTACGATTGTACTCTTTGTTGATATCTTTTTATGTATATACTCTCTGTTGATATCTGTTTATGGCTGAACTCTCTGTTGATATCCGTTTTTGATTGTACTCTCTGTTGATAGCTTTTTACGACTGTACTCTCTGTTGATATCTGTTTATGGCTGCACTCTCTGTTGATTTTTGTTTTTAGCTGTACTGATATCTGTTCATGGCTATACTCTCAGCTCATGTCTGTTTACACATGTAATCTCTGCTGATATATGTTAAGGCTGTAAACTTTGTTGATATCTGTTTACAGCTTTGGATATCTGGTGATATCTGTTCACGGTTGTGATTTCTGTTAAAATCTATTTAGCCTCTATTCTTTGTTGATATCTGTTTACAGCTATGATCTCTGGTGATATTTGTTTACGGTTTTACTTTATGCCAACATCAGTTTGCGGCTCAATCTCTGGGGAAATCTGTTTACGGCTGTATTGTCTGTTGATTGCAGATTACATAAGAAAGAAGACTAAGATAGATACAGAAACGGAGATGGAGATGAGAAGGAGGGGTAGGAGGAGGAGAAGAAGGGGCGAAAAGAGTAAAACAGAGAAAGAGGAAGAGGACGACGACGACGACAAAGAAGAGTAAGACGAAGAAAAAAAAAAAGAAGAAGAAGAAGAAGAAGAAGAAGAAGAAGAAGAAGAAGAAGAAGAGAAGAAGAAGAAAAAAAGAAGAAGAAGAAAAAGAAGAAGAAGAAGAAGAAGAAGAAGAAGAAGAAGAAGAAGAAGAAGAAGAAGAAGAAGAAGAAGAAGAAGAAGAAGAAGAAGAAGAAGAAGAAGAAGAAGAAGAAGAAGAAGAAAAAGAAAAAGAAAAAGAAGATGAAGATGAAGAAGAAGAAGAAGAAGAAGAGGAAGAAGAAGAAGAAGAAGAAGAAGAAGAAGAAGAAGAAGAAGAAGAAGAAGAAGAAGAAGAAGAAGAAGAAGAAGAAGAAGAAGAAGAAGAAGAAGAAGATGAAGAAAAAGAAGAAGAAGAAAAAGAAGAAGAAGAAGAAGAAGATGAAGAAGAAGAAGAAGATGAAGAAGAAGAAGAAGATGAAAAAGAAGAAGAAGAAGAAGAAGAAGAAGAAGAAGAAGAAGAAGAAGAAGAAGAAGAAGAAGAAGAAGAAGAAGAAGAAGAAGAAGAAGAAGAAGAAGAAGAAGAAGAAGAAGAAGAAGAAGAAGAAGAAGAAGAAGAAGAAGAAGAAGAAGAAAAAAAAGAAGAAGAAGAAGAAAGAAGAAGAAGATGAAGAAGAAGAAGATGAGGGAGGTCTTCCCTTAATGAATTATTTATGTCGACCCACCTCTCCTGGTGTAGCTGCAGTCCTGTGTGGTTAACGTTTACAATCCTAATGTTCTAGAAGCAAAGCTTAAGTAACAAGAAGAAAAAAATTTCATAAGGCGGGCATTAAGACCAATGGTGCTTTAGCCCTGACAGGATTTGTTGTGTATAAATTCTAATCAGCAGTAACAGTAACCAGGCACACTAACTAGGTAAAAAAAAAATTTAGTCAACACCTGCGGAAACTTTAGTTGTTCAAATTACTATCGCAGGCAAGTCTTGCTCCGACAATCGACATAAGTAAATAAATAATGATGAAAATGAACAACAGCAATACTGCCGAAACAATACACACAAACGATTTTTAAGTAAACAAAACTGCAAATGTCGTCTAACATCTAACGACACAAATATAACCACAGAGACCTAGATAGACCACGTGTGGACATCTCACTTGAGGCAAAGTGCTCCCATGTAGGTGCGCATTTGGAAGGAGACTGCGCTTATCACAAGACAAGGAAATGCAATCTGAAAAGTTCATCTGATGGCAGGGCAGACAAGACTCTTAGTCATAGCTGGCAGCTGGTCCATGAGGCAAACTCCAATAGGTGGGCAGACAGAGTAGTGGGCTTTTGAGCCAGCAGCTTCTACAGCATACTCAGTTTCACAAATGTTGGTGATGTCTTTTCCCTTACGAGTCAACCAAACAACTCAAGCTATATAGAAAACACATAGTAAAGGTAAGTAGAGGAACTTTTTTTCACGCTTTCAGGCTTTTTGGGCATATAGCGCTAAACTATATTTTATAGACCAATTGGAACTCGGTGGGTGATGTGGTCACCATCATATCAGCAGCTTTACTTCCTAGGAATTTACTCGGTACCCCTCTAAGGCTAGGTCGACCTGAAAGTGATACTCATCTTTGAAGAAAGTCCGGCTCCGTCAATTTTAGAACCCAAGACTTTGGGATCCGAAGGCAAGCGTCTAACCGCTACCCAACGTAAGCTCCCCAAGGGAGCACTAAGTTTTTACAATAATTTCCAGGCTTTGTGCTGTAGGGATGAGGAGCTTCATTACTGGTCCTGACTTCTGTTGCCACGGACTGTGATTCAGACGCCTCCCTATGGCATCATGGAACACTATTGACTGGACAGACGGAAATATGCCACAACAAACGTGTCTAGATTGACAACACAACAAACCTATCTAGATTGACAGCACAACACACCTAGCTAGACTCACAGCACAACAAACCTGTCTAGATTGACAGCACAACAAACCTGTCTAGACTGACAACAGCAAACCTGTCTAGATTGACAGCACAACAAAGCTGTCTACATTGACAGCACAACACACCTGTTTAGATTGACTGCACAACAAACCTGTCTAGATTGACAGCACAACAAACCTGTCTAGACTGACAACAACAAAGCTGTCTAGATTGACAGCACAACAAAGCTGTCTAGATTGACAGCACAAAAAACCTGTCCAGATTGACAGCACAACAAATCTGTCTAGATTGACAGCACAACAAATCTGTCTAGATTGACAGCACAAAAAACCTGTCTAGATTGACAGCACAACAAACCTGTCTAGACTGACAGCACAAAAAACATGTCTAGATTGACAGCACAACAAACCTGTCTAGACTGACAGCACAACAAACCTGTCTAGATTGACAGCACAATAAATCTGTCTAGACTGACAGCACAAACAGGTATCAGAAAATGCCTAGGCTAGCGGCAGTCCTGATGTTGACAATATCATCCAGCCTTAATATATTCAAAACTTGATCTAACACCAAATGCCTGCACCATTATGGCGGGATAAAGCTGCTCTCTATATAGCCTTTACGGATTTCTCAACTGAGGCAAAACATCACCAAGAAACCAGTGTGGAAAAAGTGGCGGTATGGGGTGGGAAAAGGGGGAGGGGGGCATATTTCTAGGAAGGCAACATGAAATTTGCTATTGTAAATGAAAGGCTAAGTCGAATTTTGAGTCATTTATGTGATCCATTTATGGTAATCTAGACTTCCTGTTCACTGTTCTAATTTATCTTCATAAACATTGAAAGAGCTATTCAACGCTGAATGAATGAAAACGTCAATCGATAATGAATAATGAATGCTACATGCATTAGAAACCAATATAAAAAAAGGGCAACATGTTCATCTGATGAAAGATCAGCGCTTTCTTTTAATATTATTCGCGCACCGAGAAACTAACCTGGGGGTGAAAGTTCAACCCAGCCTAAAATGGTCAGCCTAAACTGGGTTCGAGAAAATTTCGTGAGGTGTAAAAACGTAATAAAAATGTCTCGATACCCGCATCAGAAGCAAACTATACACCTTGTTTCAAAGGGTAATAAATAAGAAGGCAGAACTAGAGTTGTCCCCGACTATAGGACAGTTGCTGGGAAGAGACACAAAAGAAGTCAGAGAAGATATTAGACTGTCTGGCATTATAGTGTAGAGTGTAGACAGTAATATGTATATGAGACAAGATTAGCAGTATATTGAAGACTGAGGGTTGAAGACAGACACGATGCAAATGTCATGTGACATAGACATCAAGACAGGTAGCATCCACGGCATCAGCCATCTTGTGTGTACCTAAAGTCTGAGTGAATGTGCCAACATACTGAGTGAATGTACTAAAATTCTGAGTGAATGTGCTAACTAAAATTCACGGCAATCTGGATTTATTAGATCCATTTCACGTGAATTTTGCAAAGCGCATCAACCCTTGTATCACAAATAATGGAAATTATGTTGAAGACTTTGTTTAGTTTTGTAATGAAACAAAATGTGATCAAGGAGGCTAGGGCGTCCAAGAATCTACTCGAGGAACGTTCATGAGAGAGGGACTAGTTTCCACACACGATATCGAAACGTTGAAAGCTAACGTTAACGGTCTGACCAAAGGCTGGCTAAGAATTTAGGAGATGCGATTATAGAAGAAATATCATTAATATAAAAAATGAACAGCATTAATCAGGTAAAAAACACCCTACGCATGCTAACTTAAGGCAGATTTGAGAAGTCTAGAAGAAAATATGCAACCATCATTTTACTGCCAAGAATATATCGATTTCATACTCTCACCTTTGAAAGTAAGTTCTTTAAACTGTGCCCAAGTGTCGGATATACTCGTGTTCCTTCGCTGATTTTCGAACATAAATGAGTTCGGTCATTGCATAAATGTAGCCATAGACAAACGGATGATCTTCGGCTACACTCAGCTACTTTCGGCTACCTTTGGCGAGTCTCTAATTTTGAAGGGACCGTCGCTGTGCGATGATTTGTGAATCAAACAATGAGCTAACGACATTAGGATTTTTTAAAATACTGATGCAGATACATACTCTCCCAACCTTACCACCCGAGCCCCTGAAAACTCTTCCTTCTCTCCACACACACCAACACACGCACACTCACACCAAGGACAGTCTCAGGGCTGAAAGAATTTGAGACTGAATTGAGTCTGTCTCCTACAGACTCGCAGATCGATAAATTCTCGAAGAACATGAGAGAAAAAATCCGAGTTGATCATCGCTGCTTAGCGTTGGAGCAAACATGAGAGATTTGTCAGCAGAGAAGTGTCAGTTGTGCAAAAGTGTTGTCAGAGGTAACATCTTACGGAACATAGACACACTGGTGACGGCGCTTATCGAGGCCAGGGTGTGCATACTTTTGACAGCACTTATCAAGCCAGGAAGTAGGCAAGAGCACTTATCGACTGACAGATGAGAGAGGCACTGAGAGCAATTGTCGACTTAAATAAATACACGCAGATGCTCACTGTTGTAAAAACACAAGATATAAACGGTGAAAGCACTTCGTCATCATCATCGTCCCATAACACTGATGCTTTGATATAACGGTTACTCTTTCAGAAATCTTGGTAATAACTCAATCGATACCCAGGCTGTATTACTGGGCGACACTGTGGACTATTTCACACAACATTTTTGATGAAGATAAGTTTCATAAGTTATTCTCCATCATGTGAAATAGGGTTTTATGCTTGAGCAGATCGGCACAACTGCCACGTGTCTCAGATTACACTGCTTTGTCTCCTCCTATAGTTTCTGATTTACCAAGCACTGCAATAACATCAATTCAATTTCTCTGTTTTGTTTTCACTGTTTGATGTGGTTGGAAGGTGTTTTCACTGTTTGATGCGGTTGGAAGGTGTTTTCACTGGTTGATGCGGTTGGAAGGTGTTTTCACTGTTTGATGCGGTTGGAAGGTGTTTTCACTGTTTGATGCGGTTGGAAGGTGTTTTCAGGATTTGTACCTGTTTTATTCTGATCCTTGAGGTGTAACTTCTGTAAGCCCAGTCCTGGAGGTGAACAATTACCTGCCTACCTGCCCGGTCTGATGGCGTCCTCCTGTCGGACACACAACTATGAATGGAGTCTGCCCGCTATCTGACGTCGTCACATGATCAGAGATACATTTTTGGCGCTCCGCCAGATGGCCAGGGTCCAATGTTTGAAGAGCACTCGTCTAACCACTGCTCTACCGTGGCTCCCAGCTACCCGAGACTCCATAAAACTCAACAAGATTGTTTCAAATGATCACTTCTATTGCCTTCTCCGAACCATTACAATATCGAATTCCCTCTCGGTGGTCGTCTGTAGTGATATCAAACGTTGAATTTATTTTGCCCAGCCAAGCTTCACGGCGAGCTGTTCTCCATACAGACGGCCACATAATCCCTTATTGACATTCAGTGTAAGATAAATAGACCAAGTGCTCTCGCAGCTCTGACACAGGCAAATCTGGCTCCTTTCTGATGGAATATCATCCGTGGTTTTCTCTGCTCATCCAACTAGGCAATTATGTGATACATCACGATAGCAGACACATCCGTGTCGTCTTCAGCTGCCTGGGTCCGCTAGTATTTCATCTGATCGGCTATTTTATCATGCATGTACAATGATGATCGATCTATGTCATTTGTTCTCTTTCTTTCTTCTTGACAGATAATTTACAACCCCCTCTTCTCAGTTTTGTCTCATTTGTCCATGAGTTGTCCCGCGATTTGTTCCACGTGCAATAACTTGAGGCGTCTTAGACAAAACAAGTCGAACATTATTTCTCACAAATTGTAAAATCCGACTGCCTTTCAAGACAAATATGATTGCCAGAATGTCTAACACAGCTGGTGCAAGAATGTGAAAAGATATTGTTTACTCAACCTTCCAGCAAGGGTCTGATTTATCTTACAGGCTAAATAAGATGAAACGTTGCGTCTCACAGTCTGCGAAAGCCTGACTCATTTGTTAAAATTTTCTATGAAGACCACCCTCGCCACCTGTCGGTCCCTAACTCCCTCCCCCTAACTAAACTGCCATTTCGAATCAAATGACAACCGCCGCCCAGTTATTCTCAGGTAGTAACCAGGCATAACAATTTGCCAACCCTGCCGTCGTCTCAGTACATCTTACTAGACGGTCGGTGAGTGTGGAAAAAAAAGCGGGGGGAGGGGGGGATGGGGGGGGGGGGGGGCAGCTGGACTCTACACCGAGTCCCAACATACAACATCTTCAACAACAGCAATAAGTTTCAAAAGCACAAAGTAAGACGGTATCTTTACATTCCTACATATATCGATGTAATTGAATAATATGTAAAGAGATATGTGAGTGAAAGAATAAACCAAGAATTGACCTTATTGCTCTTGGGGCATTTCTAATACGTTCCCTGTCTCTTCCCTCATTAGTCAATGAGAAGTTCTCAAACAGACATGTATGCACCAGATAGTGCATAATACATAGTTAACGCGGCATGGGGAGCAGCCGTGGCGTAGCCTGCGGATCAGAAAGTCGTGGGTTCAAATCCGAGCGATGCTGGACATTTTCAGAAATGACTTTGACTTCCAGGTCGAACAGGTCCTAAATGGATATCAGGTAAAAGTGCTGGGAAGTAAAGGCGGTCAGTGTGATGTTGACCAATCACTCAACAAGTACCGATCTGTCTATAAAATATAGGTCTAGTCCTCTTTGCTCAGTTCGTCTGAGGGCGTGGAAAGGGATCCTTTACGTTGCATGGGTAGTTTCCGAGCATCAACGTGTCAGCATCACAGAGACTCACGAGGACTGACTGTCCAGGACACACAACAGCTTGAGACAAAGGAAGAGTGGCGGACACACAACAGCTTGAGACAGTGGAAGAGTGGCGGAAACACAACAGCTTGAGACAATGGAAGAGTGGCGGACACACAACAGCTTGAGACAATGGAAGATTGGCGGATTTTGGGAGCTACAATGAAGACATTAGAGCAAAGACCATTTATGAACGAATGCTATTGGAAGATACGATGATAGATGAAGCTACGCGTGTAAGGTTGCACGAAAGTGGTGTGGGTGAAGTTTAAAAAAAAAGTACGCAAGTACAACTTGTGTACAAACAACCACTACTGGCACAATCAGCATCTACGACACTAGACATTTGCTGCGTTCTCTAGCATCTATGGGTAGGGCGTTCTCTAGCATCTATGGGTAGGGCGTTCTCTAGCATCTATGGGTAGGGCGTTCTCTAGCATCTATGGGTAGGGCGTTCTCTAACATCTATGGGTAGGGCGTTCTCTAACATCTATGGGTAGGGCGTTCACTAACATCTATGGGTAGGGCGTTCTCTAGCATCTATGGGTAGGGCGTTCTCTAGCATCTATGGGTAGGGCGTTCTCTAGCATCTATGGGTAGGGCGTTCTCTAGCATCTATGGGTAGGGCGTTCACTAACATCTATGGGTAGGGCGTTCTCTAACATCTATTGGTAGGGCGTTCTCTAGCATCTATGGGTAGGGCGTTCTCTAGCATCTATGGGTAGGGCGTTCACTAACATCTATGGGTAGGGCGTTCTCTAGCATCTATGGGTAGGGCGTTCACTAACATCTATGGGTAGGGCGTTCTCTAACATCTATTGGTAGGGCGTTCTCTAGCATCTATGGGTAGGGCGTTCTCTAGCATCTATGGGTAGGGCGTTCACTAACATCTATGGGTAGGGCGTTCTCTAGCATCTATGGGTAGGGCGTTCTCTAGCATCTATGGGTAGGGCGTTCTCTAACATCTATGGGTAGGGCGTTCTCTAACATCTATGGGTAGGGCGTTCTCTAACATCTATGGGTAGGGCGTTCTCTAACATCTATGGGTAGGGCGTTCTCTAGCATCTATGGGTAGGGCGTTCTCTAGCATCTATGGGTAGGGCGTTCTCTAACATCTATGGGTAGGGCGTTCTCTAGCATCTATGTGTAGGGCGTTCACTAACATCTATGGGTAGGGCGTTCTCTAACATCTATTGGTAGGGCGTTCTCTAGCATCTATGGGTAGGGCGTTCTCTAGCATCTATGGGTAGGGCGTTCACTAACATCTATGGGTAGGGCGTTCTCTAGCATCTATGGGTAGGGCGTTCTCTAGCATCTATGGGTAGGGCGTTCTCTAACATCTATGGGTAGAGCGTTCTCTAACATCTATGGGTAGGGCGTTCTCTAACATCTATGGGTAGGGCGTTCTCTAACATCTATGGGTAGGGCCTTCTCTAGCATCTATGGGTAGAGCGTTCGCTAACATCAATAGGTAGGGCGTTCTCTAGCATCTATGGGTAGGGCGTTCTCTAACATCTATGGGTAGGGCGTTCTCTAGCATCTATTGGTAGGGCGTTCTCTAGCATCTATGGGTAGGGCGTTCTCTAACATCTATGGGTAGGGCGTTCTCTAACATCTATGGGTAGGGCGTTCTCTAACATCTATGGGTAGGGCGTTCACTAACATCTATGGGTAGGGCGTTCTCTAGCATCTATAGGTAGGGCGTTCCCTAGCATCTATAGAAAGGGCTTTCTCTAACATCTATGGGTAGGGCGTTCTCTAACATCTATGGGTAGGGCGTTCTCTAACATCTATGGGTAGGGCGTTCTCTAGCATCTATGGGTAGGGCGTTCTCTAACATCTATGGGTAGGGCGTTCTCTAACATCTATGGGTAGGGCGTTCTCTAACATCTATGTGTAGGGCGTTCTCTAGCATCTATGGGTAGGGCGTTCTCTAACATCTATGGGTAGGGCGTTCTCTAACATCTATTGGTAGGGCGTTCTCTAGCATCTATGGGTAGGGCGTTCTCTAGCATCTATGGGTAGGGCGTTCACTAACATCTATGGGTAGGGCGTTCTCTAGCATCTATGGGTAGGGCGTTCACTAACATCTATGGGTATCTATGGGTAGGGAGTTCTCTAACATCTATTGGTAGGGCGTTTCTCTAGCATCTATGGGTAGGGCGTTCTCTAGCATCTATGGGTAGGGCGTTCACTAACATCTATGGGTAGGGCGTTCTCTAGCATCTATGGGTAGGGCGTTCTCTAGCATCTATGGGTAGGGCGTTCTCTAACATCTATGTGTAGGGCGTTCTCTAACATCTATGGGTAGGGCGTTCTCTAACATCTATGGGTAGGGCGTTCTCTAACATCTATGGGTAGGGCGTTCTCTAGCATCTATGGGTAGGGCGTTCTCTAACATCTATGGGTAGGGCGTTCTCTAACATCTATGGGTAGGGCGTTCACTAACATCTATGGGTAGGGCGTTCTCTAACATCTATTGGTAGGGCGTTCTCTAGCATCTATGGGTAGGGCGTTCTCTAGCATCTATGGGTAGGGCGTTCTCTAACATCTATGGGTAGGGCGTTCTCTAGCATCTATGGGTAGGGCGTTCTCTAGCATCTATGGGTAGGGCGTTCTCTAACATCTATGGGTAGGGCGTTCTCTAACATCTATGGGTAGGGTGTTCTCTAACATCTATGGGTAGGGCGTTCTCTAACATCTATGGGTAGGGCCTTCTCTAGCATCTATGGGTAGGGCGTTCGCTAGCATCTATAGGTAGGGCGTTCTCTAGCATCTATGGGTAGGGCGTTCTCTAACATCTATGGGTAGGGCGTTCTCTAGCATCTATTGGTAGGGCGTTCTCTAGCATCTATGGGTAGGGCGTTCTCTAACATCTATGGGTAGGGCGTTCTCTAACATCTATGGGTAGGGCGTTCTCTAACATCTATGGGTAGGGCGTTCTCTAACATCTATGGGTAGGGCGTTCTCTAGCATCTATGGGTAGGGCGTTCTCTAGCATCTATAGGTAGGGCGTTAGCATCTATGGGTAAGGGCGTTCTCATCTATCTAGCATCTATGGGTAGGGCGTTCTCTAACATCTATGGGTAGGGCGTTCTCTAACATCTATGGGTAGGGCGTTCTCTAACATCTATGGGTAGGGCGTTCTCTAACATCTATGGGTAGGGCGTTCTCTAACATCTATGGGTAGGGCGTTCTCTTCTCTAACATCTATGGGTAGGGCGTTCTCTAAGCATCTATGGGTAGGGCGTTCTCTAACATCTATGGGTAGGGCGTTCTCTAACATCTATGGGTAGGGCGTTCTCTAGCATCTATGGGTAGGGCGTTCTCTAGCATCTATGGGTAGGGCGTTTCTCTATGGTAGGGCATCTATATGGTAGGGCGTTCTCTAGCATCTATGGGTAGGGCGTTCTCTAACATCTATGGGTAGGGCGTTCTCTAACATCTATGGGTAGGGCGTTCTCTAACATCTATGGGTAGGGCGTTCTCTAGCCATCTATGGGGGGCGTTCTCTAGCATCTATGGGTAGGGCGTTCTCTAACATCTGGGTAGGGCGTTCTCTATGGGTAGGGCGTTCTCTAACATCTATGGGTAGGGCGTTCTCTAACATCTATGGGTAGGGCGTTCTCTAGCATCTATGGGTAGGGCGTTCTCTAGCATCTATGGGTAGGGCGTTCTCTAACATCTATGGGTAGGGCGTTCTCTAACATCTATGGGTAGGGCGTTCTCTAACATCTATGGGTAGGGGTTCTCTAACATCTATGGGTAGGCGTTCTCTAGCATCTATGGGTAGGGCGTTCACTAACATCTATGGGTAGGGCGTTCTCTAGCATCTATGGGTAGGGCGTTCTCTAGCATCTATGGGTAGGCGTTCTCTAACATCTATGGGTAGGGCGTTTCTCTAACATCTATGGGTAGGGCGTTCTCTAGCATCTATGGGTAGGGCGTTCTCTAACATCTATGGGTAGGGCGTTCTCTAGCATCTATGGGTAGGGCGTTCTCTAGCATCTATGGGTAGGGCGTTTCTCTAACATCTATGGGTAGGGCGTTCTCTAACATCTATGGGTAGGGCGTTCTCTAACATCTATGGGTAGGGCGTTCTCTAACATCTATGGGTAGGGCGTTTCTCATCTAAGGGCGTTCTATGGGTAGGGCGTTCTCTAACATCTATGGGTAGGGCGTTCTCATCTATGGGTAGGGCGTTCATCTAACATCTATGGGTAGGGCGTTCTCTAACATCTATGGGTAGGGCGTTCTCTAGCATCTATGGGTAGGGCGTTCTCTAACATCTATGGGTAGGGCGTTCTCTAACATCTATGGGTAGGGCGTTCTCTAACATCTATGGGTAGGGCGTTCTCTAGCATCTATGGGTAGGGCGTTCTCTCTATGGGTAGGGCGTTCTCTAGCATCTATGGGTAGGGCGTTTCTCTAACATCTATGGGTAGGGCGTTCTCTAGCATCTATGGGTAGGGCGTTCTCTAGCATCTATGGGTAGGGCGTTCACTAACATCTATGGGTAGGGCGTTCTCTAACATCTATGGGTAGGGCGTTCTCTAACATCTATGGGTAGGGGTAGGGCGTTCTCTAACATCTATGGGTAGGGCGTTCTCTAAGGCGTTCTCTCATCTATGGGTAGGGCGTTCTCTAAGCATCTATTGGGTAGGGCGTTCTCTAACATCTATGGGTAGGGCGTTCTCTAGCATCTATGGGTAGGGCGTTCTCTAGCATCTATGGGTAGGGCGTTCTCTAACATCTATGGGTAGGGCGTTCTCTAACATCTATGGGTAGGGCGTTCTCTAGCATCTATGGGTAGGGCGTTCTCTAACATCTATGGGTAGGGCGTTCTCTAACATCTATGGGTAGGGCGTTCTCTAGCATCTATGGGTAGGGCGTTCACTAACATCTATGGGTAGGGCGTTCTCTAGCATCTATAGGCTCTCTAGCATCTATGGGTAGGGCGTTCTCTAACATCTATGGGTAGGGCGTTCTCTAACATCTATGGGTAGGCGTTCTCTAGCATCTATGGGTAGGGCGTTCTCTAGCATCTATGGGTAGGGCGTTCTCTAACATCTATGGGTAGGGCGTTCTCTAACATCTATGGGTAGGGCGTCTCTCTAGTTCATCTATGGGTAGGGCGTTCTCTAACATCTATGGGTAGGGCGTTCTCTAACATCTATGGGTAGGGCGTTCTCTAGCATCTATGGTAGGGCGTTCACTCTCTAACATCTATGGGTAGGCGTTCTCTAGCATCTATGGGTAGGGCGTTCACTAGCACATCTATGGGTAGGGCGCGTTCTCTAACATCTATGGGTAGGGCGTTCTCTAGCATCTATGGGTAGGGCGTTCTCTAGCATCTATGGGTAGGGCGTTTCTCTAGTGGCATCTATATGGTAGGGCGTTCTCTAGCATCTATGGGTAGGGCGTTCTCTAACATCTCTAACATCTATGGGTAGGGCGTTCTCTAGCATCTATGGGTAGGGCGTTCTCTAACATCTATGGGTAGGGCGTTCTCTAACATCTATGGGTAGGGCGTTCTCTAACATCTATGGGTAGGGCGTTCTCTAGCATCTATGGGTAGGGCGTTCTCTAACATCTATGGGTAGGGCGTTCTCTAACCATCTATGGGTAGGGCGTTCTCTAACATCTATGGGTAGGGCGTTCTCTAGGGCGTATTCTCTAGCATCTATGGGTAGGGCGTTCTCTAACATCTATGGGTAGGGCGTTCTCTAACATCTATGGGTAGGGCGTTCTCTAACATCTATGGGTAGGGCGTTTCTCTAGCATCTATGGGTAGGGCGTTCTCTAGGGCGTTTCTCTAGCATCTATGGGTAGGGCGTTCTCTAGCATCTATGGGTAGGGCGTTTCTCTAGCATCTATGGGGTAGGGCGTTCTCTATGGGTTAGGCGTTCTCTATGGGTAGGGCGTTCTCTAGCATCTATGGGTAGGGCGTTCTCTAACATCTATGGGTAGGGCGTTCTCTAACATCTATGGGTAGGGCGTTCTCTAACATCTATAGGGCGTTCTCTAACATCTATAGGGCGTTCTCTAGCATCTATGGGTAGGGCGTTCTAGCATCTATGGGTAGGGCGTTTCTCTAGCATCTATGGGTAGGGCGTTCACTAACATCTATGGGTAGGGCGTTCTCTAACATCTATGGGTAGGGCGTTCTCTAAGCATCTATGGGTATGGGGCGTTCTCTACATCTATGGGTAGGGCGTTCTAACATCTATGGGTAGGGCGTTCTCTAGCATCTATGGTAGGGCGTTTTCTCGAGCATGGGTAGGGCGTTCTCTAACATCTATGGGTAGGGCGTTCTCTAGCATCTATGGGTAGGGCGTTCTCTAACATCTATGGGTAGGGCGTTCTCTAGCATCTATGGGTAGGGCGTTCTTCTCTAACATCTATGGGTAGGGCGTTCTCTATCATCTAGCATCTATGGGTAGGGCGTTCTCTAGCATCTATGGGTAGGGCGTTCTCTAGCATCTATGGGTAGGGGTAGGGCGTTCTCTAGCATCTATGGGTAGGGCGTTCTCTAGCATCTATGGGTAGGGCGTTCTCTAGCATCTATGGGTAGGGCGTTCTCTAACATCTATGGGTAGGGCGTTCTCTAACATCTATGGGTAGGGCGTTCTCTAACATCTATGGGTAGGGCGTTCTCTAACATCTATGGGTAGGGCGTTCACTAACATCTATGGGTAGGGCGTTCTCTAGCATCTATGGGTAGGGCGTTCTCTAGCATCTATAGGTAGGGCGTTCCCTAGCATCTATGGAAAGGGCTTTCTCTAACATCTATGGGTAGGGCGTTCTCTAACATCTATGGGTAGGGCGTTCTCTAACATCTATGGGTAGGGCGTTCTCTAGCATCTATGGGTAGGGCGTTCTCTAACATCTATGGGTAGGGCGTTCTCTAACATCTATGGGTAGGGCGTTCTCTAACATCTATGGGTAGGGCGTTCTCTAACATCTATGGGTAGGGCGTTCTCTAGCATCTATGGGTAGGGCGTTCTCTAACATCTATGGGTAGGGCGTTCTCTAACATCTATGGGTAGGGCGTTCTCTAGCATCTATGGGTAGGGCGTTCACTAACATCTATGGGTAGGGCGTTCTCTAGCATCTATGGGTAGGGCGTTCACTAACATCTATGGGTAGGGAGTTCTCTAACATCTATGGGTAGGGCGTTCTCTAGCATCTATGGGTAGGGCGTTCTCTAGCATCTATGGGTAGGGCGTTCTCTAACATCTATGGGTAGGGCGTTCTCTAGCATCTATGGGTAGGGCGTTCTCTAGCATCTATGGGTAGGGCGTTCTCTAACATCTATGTGTAGGGCGTTCTCTAACATCTATGGGTAGGGCGTTCTCTAACATCTATGGGTAGGGCGTTCTCTAACATCTATGGGTAGGGCGATCTGTAGCATCTATGGGTAGGGCGTTCTCTAGCATCTATGGGTAGGGCGTTCTCTAACATCTCTGGGTAGGGCGTTCTCTAACATCTATGGGTAGGGCGTTCTCTAGCATCTATGGGTAGGGCGTTCTCTAACATCTATGGGTAGGGCTTTCTCTGACATCTATGGGTAGGGCGTTCTCTAGAATCTATAGGTAGGGCGTTCTCTAACATCTATGGGTAGGGAGTTCTCTAGCATATATAACTAGGGCGTTCTCTAGCATCTATGGGTAAGGCGTTCTCTAACATCTATGGGTAGGGCGTTCTCTAGCATCTATGGGTAGGGCGTTCTCTAGCATCTATGGGTAGGGCGTTCTCTAGCATCTTTGGGTAGGGCGTTCTCTAGCATCTATGGGTAGGGCGTTCTCTAACATCTATGGGTAGGGCGTTCTCTAACATCTATGGGTAGGGCGTTCTCTAACATCTATAGGTAGGGCGTTCTCTAGCATCTATGGGTAGGTCAGATATGCTATAATGTCTATTCTGAAACCAGTATCCAAATATTTTTGAATATGTCAAGCGAACAAATCAACCTAAACACAGGACTGAAATCGGTTCTTAATTTATAACGTACCCCAAACACGAAATTTCCAGGGGAAATCCACAGCTGACCTGACAGTCCATTATTTCAAGGGGTGCAAGTGTGCTGTTGTGTGGTGCTGTTTTTGAGTGTTCATCTAGTGTATTTTAACTCTAACCTTAACCCTAACCCTAAACTTGGCTGTATATAAATCGCGAGAAACTACAACGTGAAAACCCTAGAATTTATTTGGAATGTCTCCCGTGACGAAGTCGTGACGTCAGGGAAGTTATAAATTAAGTACCCTGAAATCCACTCGATTTGTTAGTGAGCAAGTACGCTAAATGCAAAACACTATTATTCATTCCACGGAAAACTCCATAAATTGGTCCCATCAAATTTAGATTTAGGTAGGGCATCCTGTGCCGATTAGTCTATTTAAATACAGGTCTAGCCCTATATGCCCTATACGCCTAAAGGCGTGGAAAAGGGTCGTTTACTTATTTCCTTTTTTTTAATTAGCATCATTATCAACATAGCTGTAAACTTACAACAGAAAACAGTACATTATACTGAAAGTTGTATCATCAAGGCTAGGTTTTTACATTTGCAGGCCTACTAGCTAAACAAATTATGTAAATGCGTCATAGAGTATCTAGCGCTGTTTCCACATTTAGCAAGTGCTTGTGCCAGTAGAGTTCACGGCGTCTTATCATCCATACAGTGTCTCCTTTAGTCATCAGTCCCGACCACAACTATGTGTATCGTGAACTGCCAGTTGTTATCATCACACATATCGCCCTATACCATGATGTCAAACACTCTTTTGTTTACAGTTCCTCTTGTTCCCCCTCCCCCAGCGTTCCCGTTGTTACGAAGTTTTCTCTTTATCCTGACGCACCCAAACGAATAAGACAGTCTTTTCTGCTGCGATTTCGCTCAAAAGTTGTTTTTTTAATGAGTTAATCTTCTCAAGAAAACTATGTAACAATTTTTTATTTAGCAGTGATTCTTATCATTCTTCCATTAACCCACATTTTTTTTCTTCAGATATACACATTGCTCAATAACCTCTGGTCCATTATTTCTTTTGCACATCGACACTTTTTTAAAATGAGAAACTTGCATTCTCATCTCGACTGGCAAAGATATCTAAAACTGTCACTACTGTCCGTTTTACCACTTTTCCGGTGTCGACAGTGGAGCCTTGAGCCTGATGGTTTAGGACCGCCTGGTAAAGATATATAACATATAATAAACTTGGTCCAATAAAATTCTGCATGATTTAGTTTAGGATATTTTATATTTTATTTCTTGAATATAGAAACAGCCATCAGTGAAATTATATGACCATGCATAACCTTGAGAACTTCGTGATAGCTGCAAGACTCATGGAAAGAGAGTTGAGGGAATGAACAAAGACCAATGCCTTGATGGATTGTCCACTAGAATTGAGCAGGACATAAGCACTGATCTAACTCTTGTGATCATGTGGGATGGTGAATCATGCTTATTGCCATCACAATATTGTGATGATTTTACCAGGGCACCCAATTACTGAAACATATTGAAAATGTCTCCGGTTGTCAGGATAACACGTCAATAGCCTGGTATGTGAGCCAGCACGGTCTGTTAAATCGTTTACCAAGTTTATGCACTCCAAATACGGCTAAATGTCAGACACCGGCAAACGCCATGGCCCGACTGTGGCATTATAACCCACTCTACCCATGCGGTAATCCCGGGAGGCGGGGAGGGAGGAGTAGTTTATATTTGTGTCATTGGCTGAAGGTCGCTGCCGTTGGCTAGCTGATCACAGTTAATTGCATTCTGGGAAAATAGCACTTTCATATGAGACCCAAGAGATCAATGAGAAGAAATTAGAGGCAAGAAAAGGAAAGGAGGGGCGAGTATTTCCGCTGGCAGAACAACAAATAAAATGGAAAACAATTTTAAGGTTTTCTTTAAATCCTGTCCGGAAATTCGAAAATCCTTTATCGGCCAAAAAAAGCCTGTCATTTAGATAAATGGATACACGTTACTTGTCAACTATCTTCCAGTTATATTTGACGATTCTGTATCAATGAATTAACCAAAAAATATTAAAAAGAAAGGCCTGCAAGTTAAATTAAATACTATTTTTTTTTTAAATCTGCTATTAATCTTTGGTTTCACAAATGTAGCCACAATTAAAAAGTAAGTAAGCAAAAAGTAAAGGACCCTTTTCCATGCCTTAAGGCGTATAGGGCATATAGGGCTAGAACCACATTTTTATGGACCAATCGGCACAAGATGGGTGATGTGGTCAGCCGCCTTTACTTTCCCGGGACTGCACCCGGTACCCACTCAAGGCTGGGTCGACCTGGGAGCCAAGGTCATTTTTGAAAAAAGTCCGGCTCCGCCAGGGAGCGAACCCACGACCTTCCGATCCGCGACGTGCGTCTAGCCGCTCGGCCACGGCGACTCCCGTAGTCCTAATTATCACATGAAAATAGAAGAATACATCAATTAGGCAGAAATACGCGGGATTAAAAAGGTGGAATGGAAGCACACACGAATAAGACGACAAATGTATATCAGAGTAACAACATCTTCTTTGCGTTCACTGGATGAAAACCTGATGGAAAGTTCTGGTTGTCTGAATATTTTTGGATTTTGCTGTCTTCCGGAACTTGAGTTTTGCAGGACAATTACTGTTACAGATCTGACTTATTTCTTTGCAGACTTTTGCGGAAACTGGCACCCCGGCATTACAAAGCGCGTTCGCAACCCCTAAAACTCCATTTGTACATCTATAAAAATCCCCTCATAATAATAACAATAATAATGATATGCTTTTGTGGCTTAGGCGTTGCAAACGCTCTTCGTTATGCCAAGGTGCAGGATTTGATCCCTGATGGGGAAGATTTGTCCCGCTTTGGGTTTGACAGTGGCACCGAGAGCTGGCCGTTCAGGGAAATGGCAAACTACTGAACATAAAATTTGCCTAGAAAAACCACTACATCAAATAAATGCTGGTGTTGGTTCTGCAACGTCCTGTAAAAAATACGCAACTAACTTATAAGGGGAAAGAGTAGGGGGAGACAAGAGGGAGGAAAAGGAGGAGAAGGAGGAGGAGAAGAAGAAAAAGAAGAAGAAGAAGAAGAAGAAGAAGAAGAAGAAGAAGAAGAAGAAGAAGAAGAAGAAGAAGAAGAAGAAGAAGAAGAAGAAGAAGAAGAAGAAGAAGAACCAACGCTAGAAGAAATCGTCTCCCTCTTCCTGACATAGAGCTACTGACACTGTGTCTGCCGTTGGACTAGTTCAGCATTCACTTAGTAAGGTCTGCCTTAGCATAAAGGGGTGTTAACTCTCATGAAGGAGAAATGAATCTCAAACTGCGAAATAATTGATATAGCCATCCTCCCCTTCTGTGATGACTCGAACTTTCTACAATTATGGAAACACACATAAATATTGCCTGTTGATTCAACACTCAAATAGAAACACCACACATTCATAGTGGCCTGTACGGCCGCCTGCGGATCAGAAGATCGTGTCTTGTGATAGGAGCAGAGCCGGATTTTGTTTGTGGAAAAATGACCCTGACACCCAAGTCGATCTAGTCTAAAATGTGTACCAGGTAAAGTCCTAGGAAGTAAATGTTGACCACATACTAACGCTTCATTTATAATCCGTATGAAAAGGGTCCTTTAAAAAAAGGAAGCCTGCGTTTTCTGCATAATATCCAGCCATCGAGAGAACAAGAGAAGATGCTTGACAGTCTTGTTGCATGGCATGGAGGTGTGTCGGCACACGAACTGATACATGCTGCAGGAGATCGCAGATTATGGAGAGGCATGATCGCCCACGCCAGTCGGCAAGGCACCTGATGATGATGATCAGTTTAGGTAATTACACCCGACAAAAGGCGTTAGAGGAAAACAATCAGTCCAACTTACCACTAATAACTCCGGTGGTGGCTTGAAAATAATGTTGTCGCAGGTGAGTCCTCGGGTCAGTTTTCGGTTCTGTTTCCACAGTTTACGACGCATAGACAACCTGGACACTGGTTTTCCTCGTGCCTCCAGTGACACACGGGCCTCAGACTTCAAAAGGGGTATCTCCTCCATTCAGGCTAGCGATATTAGGGAATGCCAGGTAAAGGCAGACTAATTCCTCAATTAAGGTTCATCTAACACGGAAGTACAACGGAAGACAGGGCGACACACGAAGCGGTGGGTCATAAACAACAGAGCTGAATCTCTAGGACCTTTCATGTCGTAATGTATTGTTGTAAAGATGATCTGGATGTTGGTGGAGCACAAACTGAATCATCATGTTTACAAAACACTACTAAATACGCACTGGGCCTGGTTCAAAACGCCAACGAGACTAGTCACTAACTGCATACTTGTTCATTGTTTCACAGACAGCTTTACACTGCAGTAGTCTTGTATTCTCAAACTAACAAGGTGCCATGTCGCCATTCACAATAGCAATAACTGGAATATTTATGTTTATCACCACTCTTGCATTCCCAGACAAATGTTTCACCTCTTCAATTACAAGCCGTATTTGCCTAAAAGTTCTAACTGGTTGATCCTACGGGATTAAAGTGGACAAAATGAGTTCAAATAACAAATGGAATAGAATAGGTTAACGGTATAAGCCAAATGGAGCACAGGAAATTAGAAATATATCATGTAAGAGAACTCCCACAATCCAGGACACTGTAGGTATGCAATGGCACGCCTTGACTTCAACAACACAAAACGTCTTGTCTTAGTCTATCTGTGGCATCGGGAGGCAGCATTTATGTAATAAACGCGCGTGACATATTACAAATAAAATAGCATCTGCGAAAATATTTGGGTGACAGAACTCCTGCTAAACGTATCGTCAAAGTGTTTGAAAATAGGCTGCCTAAACAGTAACAACACTTTTCAACAACGAAAATTAACCAGACATGAAAATATATGATCTTACGTAATTCCAGTGGGCTGAAAGCAAAAATTATATTAAAACATGTTGACGATTTTAGTTTTCAAGATATATGCGACGAGTTTATTTAATTACGATCAGTTTATGTATGTGACGCAGCAGGTGGAGTTTGAAAGAGGTTTAGTCTCTGGTTTCCTAGTGGTGTGAAGACCTACAATTTCTCGTACGACACGTAAAATGTAAGGTTTTGGTAACTACTCACCAGTACAGTGAAATTACAGTATTCGTCATAAAAAAAAAAAAAAATCGTCCTGTATATTCTTTACAATTTTTGTTTTATATTTGCCCGAAAAGTCAATATTCTCCCTTCCTCCGACGTGGCCAGTGAGTCATCGGACGAAGAAAACAATGATGAGCTGGTGAAAAGTGCTGAAATTAAAAAGTGGCTATCCAGATGAGCAAAAATACAGGTTTTTATCGAGAAATGGCACCCAGACATTATAGTTAATCAGCGTATTTTTTTTTTTAATGACGATGTGTTTAACAACTTCAAAATAAATAAATTAAAAAAAAAAATAAACCAAATATATTAACAACACTGAACACCTTCTTTAAAAAAAAATATCAGCGCTGGTGAATCCAGAAATGCTTATGAGTCATCAGGTCATTAGCCATCAGAAATGACATAACCTGATACCATAATGGAATATGACGACCTTTAAAACAATAGCCATTTGTTTCTTTCATCCAGAAGGTAAATTGCTTTTTACAATTGTATTTATGAATATCTACAGTATATTTACGTCATCAGGACAAACCACTGTCACAATGATAACGCAATAATAAGTACAGAGGTTAATATGTAATTAAAATCTAATTGCAATGAATTCCAAGATCTATTTTTGTGAAATGTGTTGTTAAAGTACAGAAAGTCAAAATGCAGGGCTGAGAACGGATCAAACCATTTTTAGTTGATACCTTTGGGTGAAAAAAACTCGTTTGGTTTTCGTCCTCTTTATTATGCGCCCTCCCCTTAGGAATGAATTAAGATCGAATACTGAAGTTCCACTAAATACTTTTTGTTTCTTTTCGCTTTACCTATTCGGAGAGCAACTAGATAAGAAGCAGCGACTTTTTATTATTCGTCATCAAGTTTATATTGACTTCCGTGTGCCTATTTCGAGTATCAACATTTGTGTTTGTCTTCGTTTGTTCAAATCACTTGTATCTGCGATATCTAATATAGAGTCATAATTGTTCTTCTGAAGAGCCCTAGCCTCTAGTAAAGAGGGTTGAAAGATTTTGCTGGCTGACTTGGGGGGGGGGGGGGCGGGGGCGGAATTCCAACATTTAAACTTTAACAAAAACAACAACCTGTTTCCTAACTAACACAACATAGTCTTAGAAAACATTTCGGAAAAACGTAATGAAAAAAGAAATGTTAGAACGTCTGGACAGACATAACTTACACTACTGATATTTTTGGCCGCGCTCACAATTCTGTATGAGAGCGCATGGTTTCGACTGCACATTTCCCACTCCAAAAACCACAATAATGTTCGTCGCCGAGCACTTGAGTTTCAAAGCATGAAAGTTATATCCATATCACCCCGAGCAACACATTCAAGGGAGAGCACTGGAGTTCGATGTCCTGGAGATATGTTACCAACGCCAGAGCCCATTCACCAATCTAGACCTCTACAAGCCCGGCTCTCTAGCGTAGTTGGCTAAACCGGATTGCGCGTAGACAGGGTGACGAACTCCTTGTGGTCCGGGTTCAATCCCGGGGTAGGCTAGAAAGCCACATTTTCTCCCAGATTTACAGTATTTACAATGGAATCAAGGCCGAAAGGTTGCGATACCCATAATACCGACCCTAAGGGTTAACAACTCATGGCTTCTGGATTCTAAAACAAACAAACAAACCTCTACAAATAGACCACGTTATGACAAATGACGGCTAGAATCATTGTAAGAACTCATCGCCATGACATGCCTTATCCGCTTTCATTACAGGAAGACAACTACAAGACCGCTATGGTTGTAGGTGAAAAATTTACACAATTTCACAAACACAAATTCTTTTAGCAAAAAACCTAATCCAACTAGCTTCTTATGAGATGCAATTTTTCGTTATTTGAAGCCCTACTCTGGCTCTTGCCAGGGGCCGCAATATAGCCCGACCTTAAATATGGTCTAATGGCTGAACTCGGTTTCTGGGACTTCTCCACGGTGATCCTCATCATGGTGGCACTTTGTGTCATCAGATGTTTATCGCTTGTGTGATGTCATAGTGGGGTAAAAATATATTACTACTACTTTTGGCAAATTAAAAAACTCTGAATTTTAAAACTATTAATCGTGGTCCAAAAAGACGTTGAGTAGAACTAGCTTGGTCCTCTACGAGATATGCCTGGCCATACTAGAATTGAGGACGCACATAAAACAACGTTAGCCACAAAAGTGGCGCAAGTAAGCCAGACCACAAATACAACTGAAGACTGTTGGAGAATTCGGTTGGCTAACACAGGTTGAACGTGGTAGAGATTTCATTTCAAAAAGAATCGGAACTGAAAACAATTCCGTCGCCCAATTGTAGCGTACATCACACTCGCTTTGCAGCTGTGTAATATTGGAGTCATAGAGTAGCTTAATGAGTTATAGTCTGTATATCTAGCCAGACGGGACTCCAGGTTACCTACTCGTCAGGTGCCACAATATAACTGTTTCATGAACTGGGGACGGGGTGTGGGGGGGGGGGGTGGGTTTCCTTGATTGACCCTTGTTTGTTTGATTCTCATCACTGAGGTGTTATCCCACAGTCTGCAATGCAGGAAGAGAAAAACTACATACCTACCCCGTCTCATGATAAGACACATTTTGGCAGCCCACTTGGACAGGCGTCCTATGGGTAGATCAACGAAGATATAGACAGATCGCTGCTTTGGTTACGGGCTAGACTGCTGATAAACGGCTCTGTAGAGATCAGAGAATACACTAGGCAACAAGAACATAAGGCTATTTGAACCGACGGCATGCATTTAAGACCATCGTCTTAATAAATAGACAAGTAAAAACTGCTTCTTTGCAAGATATACCGCAATGCTAACGGCGGACTGTTGGTGTTGACACTTCTGATGTTTACCTATTACTTCATCCAGAAAATAGTTCATCATGACGCATAGGCAACTAAGAACCTGTACATGAGGAAACAATTTGTAACTCATCAGCAGCCATATTCACCGAAAGGAACTAGTAACTGTACTGTCGTGTGACTGTCAAACGTGGAAAATAGGCAGAGAAAATGCGAAGTATATTGTGAAATGACGGACACGAATCAGTCTCTCGAAAAACAAGTATATGATTTTGGTAATCTTAGTTTCAGCTTGATGGCAAACAGGTCACACCATGGTTGCCTCGCTCCTGTACCAGCCAAAAACGTACAGAATGTTTGTCAATGTCCTTTGTGGCAAAATTGACATAGATTGCTGTCTCAGCACATCCGCTAGCATACACATGATATAAAATAATGAGACAGCCATCAGAAGTCCGACATTAAAATTGCAGTTCATCATCGACGGAAGCAGCAGTTGCAAACATACCAACAATTGCACATGCAGTCTATTTTAATCACATAAGGGGCCACTAAATCTGTGGTAACAGGCTATTTGCCATTTTCTGATTCTACAGTTTACAACATCACGTTGGTCTCTCTCTCTCTCCCTCTCTCTCTCCCTCTCTCCTTCTCTCTCTCTCTCTCTCTCTCTCTCTCTCTCTCTCTCTCTCTCTCTTATCTCTCACACATATAACTAAAATGTCGCACCATACACTCAGCTCAGAATCTGGGTGACGAAGCTATACCCTTCAGTCTACAAATGGAGGAAAATGCAACGGCAATCTTCTGTTAGAAGCAAATAATTTGCCACGACTAAAACAGTCTTTTTTGACCACAAATTAACTGATCATTCATTCATTCATTCAATAGCATGTCCCTCGCGGAACCTCGCTGCCATAACAACCCTCCGGAAAACCTTCCTATCATGAGCAAGATGTCCTGCGTCTGATACACCCATCTGGAGATCATCTGCCACATCCTGCACCCATCTTCTCCTTGGCCTTCCTCTTCCTCTCTTCCCAGGCATATACCCCTCCATTATTGTTCTCTCTAGACTTTCATGACGTTTCAAGTGACCAAAATATTTCAATTTTCTTTGTTTTATTGTCTTTACTAGCCAACCCTCTTCAATATTCAGCTCTTGAAGTATGGATGCATTTGTTCTTTTCTTTACCCAAGATATTCTTAGAACCTGTCTGTAACATTTATATTCAAATGCATTTATGCGCTGTTCCGCTTGTTTAGTAAGTGTCCAGGTCTCACAGGCGTATGTTGCGATGGGAAAGATGCATGCTCTTAAAAATCTGACCTTTGTAATTCTATCTGTACAATTCCATAATTTATTCAGTTGTTTTAGTCTTTGAAGAGCAATTGATAGTCGCCGTTTAATTTCTTTCATTGTGTCACCATTGTTGGTAACCAGTGACCCAAGATATTCGAAATTTTCCACCACTTCCAATCTTTCCTCATTAACATATATTTCCTTCTCCATGGCAGTTTTGTTTGTATAATAAACTGATCAGAGAAATTAAACATAGACAATCATAATTAACATTTTTGTGTGTGAAATGAAGAGAAGAGAGTCGGCACAGAACCAATACTGAACTTTATAGGTAGACAACAAATCAAATGGTTGGCCATGTAACATGATTGGCGTCAAACAAGTCAGCATAGAGAGAAATGTTACACAGATACAGAGGTAACGGAGCCAGAGGTCGATACGCAGAACATGGACCGCAGAAATATCAGAGACACTGAAAAGTACTTTACACAAAGCGAACAGAAGGGCCCGTTCCATAGATCTCTTCCTGTCCTGACGCAGCGAGTCATTTCAGGAGTAGAAGAAAGAAGAAGGAAAAACATGAAAGGAATAAAACGTGATTACAACTGGCCAAGAGAAACATCGGTGCAAGTCAAACTTTACGGTTTCCTGAGTGAATTACAAAATTTCAAGCGAAAGAAAGAAGAAGAAGAAGAAGAAGAAGAAGAAGAAGAAGAAGAAGAAGAAGAAGAAGAAGAAGAAGAAGAAGAAGAAGAAGAAGAAGAAGAAGAAACAGCTGGCAAACGTAACGGAAAAGTATGCAGGGGGAAAGTGAAGAGATATGTGCATTGATGGCTGGCCACACAGCTTAGGAGGGGCAATAACTCCTGTCTGATCCCTAATTCTGAAGATGATGTGAGGTGACGCATCATGACCATCTACGATTATCCACACAGCACGTGATGATGTTTAATATAACTAATAGAGCAAGCAATACATATTGCTTAAACACAAGAATACACTCCACAAAACTGGAGTGTTACCACGTTTTGAAAAATAATGACAAAGAAACGACGCAGAAATGCCCTATTGATCTGTCATGTTAGTGGCCTTTAAGCAATACTGATGAAGTGCGTTTGTAGAAAAAAAATAAACATAAATACCATAGAGAAGGAAGGGGGGAACTACAAGTGCAGTGTGTGCACCGACAAAAGCAGAAAAACTGAATATAAATGAGGAAAACTGTTTCCTTGCTGGTGAGAATAAAAGGTAAAAGTTACGTAGTGCCACCAATGAAGCTCATTACTTAGAAAATAAAAAAGGTATCGTCATATTAAACGCACAAAAACACACGGTGTTTCGGAATCAATGGATTGTGAACAGAAAACCACATTAACGAGCAGCCAATAAACAACATATGAATGGAAACGGAATTGCAAACAATCAGTTTAGATTGTATTTGCAACCATTCCATAAGCGGGTGTGTTTGTGGGTGAGCCAACTAACTACGGTTCTACCACAGTTGTTTAGCTGCCTTCGAATAAACAATATGATAAAATCAAGCACAGCGAAATTTTGTGTTAACAACCTGACTTCTATTTCATGTAACGTCAAATAATTAAATACGAAATAGGCGGTCGTTCATTAAAAAGTCATTGATTATGGGGACAGCAGGTTTCGGAAATAACGGCTATCGAGGAGATATAATCGCAGTTACTGCACCCCCCCCCCCCCCTTACCCCGCACCAAACATTAGTATTCCATTAGTGTAGGATCGTATACAAAACGGTAGTCAAGTATTCATGACAGTATAAACGGTCCTTCGTGTGGGTTCCGGGGCCCCATTGTAGGGAAAACAAGAATAGACCCACTGCCTCCCCAAAAGCATGTCGTAAGAGTCGACTAATTGGGGAGCTTACTTTGAAGTCGGAGTGCATCTGCCAGAGAGGCAAGGAACCAACAGTCTGTATTCAAGAGAATGAGATCTGTAAAACTAATGCACACGCAACACTCAGGTTCTGGAGCAGGACTGCAGTTCAGTAGTGGATGAGCAACCAGAACCTTCCGCCAGAGTGTACAGCTGGTGAATGCGAAGAAGAAGAAGAAGAAGTATAAACGGTGGCTGGCTCCTAGACGGTATCGCTGATACTTGGACCACATTAAAAGTCATGGCCATGTGTATAGAACAGGAATGAAAGGTATGATTTTTGCACGACAAGGTAAGGGCAGACCAGCACCATAATGGAAGCAAGGCACCGACGTGCCGGTAAACATACAAAAACTACTCGAGTGGGAGGGGATTGGGGGGGGGAGGGGGCTGAGTTTCTATGTTCCAGCGCCTATGCTAAGATCAAACGTTCATGAAGGCTCACGAGGTTAGAAAGTTGGTGAAGGACCGTGGTGCTTAACTAATGATGACGATGATCTACAAAGTGCCTGCTACACGATGACAGAAAGTTTCAGTTGATTTCAGCTAAGAACCGTCATCACCGCACTCAAGACATTGATACAGCTGCCCATCCTCATTTTCAGCAGTAACCACAGAGGACATTGCTACAATTGCCCATTCTTATCTTCAGCAGTAACCACAGAGGA
>CAJHNH020000935.1:194205-199205 GCA_905116865.2 Candidula unifasciata | reverse complement strand
GTATGGGTGTGTAAAGAGAAAGCGTGTGTAAAGAGAGAGAGGGTGTGTAGAGAGTATGTGTGTATAGAGCAAGTGTATGCGAATGTGTAATCGAGAGTTATGTAAAGAGAGAAAGTGTGTAGAGAGAGTGAATAGAGAAAATGTATGCGAGTGTGTAGAGAGAGTGTGTGTAAAGAGAGAGATTAGATTAGAGAAAGTGTATAGAGAAAGTGTATGAGCGTGTGCACAGACAGTGTGTCTGAAGAGGGATAGTGTGTAGACTGAGCGAGAGTAGGTACAGAGAAAGTGTATGCAATTATGTAAACAGCGAGTGTGTGTTAAAAGAAAGGGTCTGTAGAAAGAGAGTGTATAGAGAAAGTGTGTCAAGAGAGTGTGTAAAGAGAGAGGGTGTGTAAATTATATGAGTGCAACAGCCAAGGACAGAACGACCTGGCGTGAGTCACCTGGGGACCTTTGCTCCACTGGGGGATAGAAAACAGAAGCAGAAGAAGTTGGTTATATGTTAATATTAACACAGTTTTCAATCCTTTTAAAATAGAAATAAGGACACTATCACGCTAGAGGCGCATCGGACATATGATGCTTTTTTTTGGATAGCTTTTATAACCTCAATAGGTCTTGTGGTCTTTATCATGCTGACCGCCTTTACTTCCTATAACTTTATCTGACAACCAACGTTAAGCTATGTCAACCTGGGAGTCAAGGTCACACCTAAAAAAATCAGACTGATTATGGATTCGAAAACAAGACTAGAGTTGGCAGTAGAGCTTTTAGCGGCTATGCTAACACAGTTCCATTTCAATAACTACAGTAAATATAAAAACATAAATGGAATATATGACACGGCTCTATTTCAATAACTACAGTAAATATAAAAACATAAATGGAATATATGACACGGCTCCATTTCAATAACTACAGTAAATATAAAAACATAAATGGAATATATGACATGGCTCTATTTCAATAACTACAGTAAATATAAAAACATAAATGTAATATATGACACGGCTCTATTTTAATAACTACAGTAAATATAAAAACATAAATGGATTATATGACACGGCTCCATTTCAATAACTACAGTAAATATAAAAACATAAATGGAATACATGACAATGTGCAGTCAGTCTAATAACAAAAATTAAATTAATGAGCAAATGCAGTAATGAACTAGAGACTGTTAAAACACTGACTCTTTTAAAAGGATCAGCTCAGAAGATGGGACTAGTTATCAATAAGATAAGACAGAATACGTGATAATAACTAGACAGAGAAAGAAAATAAAACTCCGGCCACATAAAAGTCGATAATATGAAACTCAAACGAACGGAAACATAAAATTACTTAGGTGCAAACTACAACTGCTCCAACATGCTGAGAGCAGAAATACAATATAGAATACAATCTGGAAATAAAGTAAACTATGCCCTTCAACATCTGCTAAAGTCAAAGTGTCTGTCTCGCAACACCAAGATTAAAATATATAGAACGTTGATAAGACCAGTCGTGTTATATGGCTCTGAAACTTGGAGCATAGCTAAAAGAGATCAAGCCTTATTACAGGTTTTCAAAAACAGAGTCTTACGACGAATCTTTGCACCCATCAAAGATGCCAACAGCCGGGAATGGAGAGTGAGAAGCAATAACTCAATTTATAATGTGTTTAAATCACCACTGATCACTGGCATCATGAGAGCTAATAGACTGAAATGGTTGGAGCATACTGAAAGAATGTCAGATGACAGAGAAGTCAAAATTGTACACACCAGGGAGATAAATGGTCGCAGACCACGAGGCAGACCAAGAAGACAATGGAGAGATAATGTACAGACATCCGCAAACACTTGGTTTCACTAACTGGAAAGAGAAAGCCAACCAGAGAGATAAATGGAGGCGGGTGATATCTGCAGCAATGAACCTTAAGGGCTCGGAATGCTGAAGAAGAAGAAGAGAGAGTTCACAACTGCAAACTAAAATTGAAGAACACAGATCTGGAAATAGAGGATCACACAAATTAGGTCACATATTGACACCTGTCATCAAATTAAACATTCACCATGGGCTGCCGGAGCTATCAAGGAAAGCAAAGAATACTGAAACTATAGCTTTTCAAACATGCCAGAAAAAGACATTATGTAGGGCTGATATTAGTGGCTTCACATCCCTTACAAATTGTACAAGCTGAAAAAGTCTTCGCTTGAGTCAATGAAGGGCCTATGCACCAATAGGTGATGGGCGACAAAGGTAGGAAAAAGGTGAAATGGTTCAAGTACAAATACATAAATCATAGATACAGATTATACAATGGGAAGGTTGTTGGAACAGGACGTGAGTGTTAAAGCTGATGTAGGTTGTGACTGAAGAAATACAATTATCTGAAATAATCATAAACACTATGTGTGTGTGTGTGTGTGTGTGTATATATATATATATATATATATATATATATATATATATATATATATATATATATATATATATATATATATATATATATATATAATTATCACATCATCTTTTGTTTAAGCATTTCGAGCTGTTAAAGCTAATTACTGCAGATATCACCCGCCTTCATTCATACCTCCGATTGGCCATTTATTTCCAGTTGGTGACTGCAAGTGTGAGAGAGTGAATGATGTCCAACCACACTAGGATCGCACAACCAGCTATTATTAACACCTGATGACACAAACTGCCACTATTCAAATCAGAATCACAAAGACGCAAGTCTCAGAAATGCCCAACCTTTAGGTTATATTAGGTCGTACATTCAACAAAGTCGCATACGCTCCATCCATACTCGACGACAGTGGGTGGGACTGCCAACTGGCGGTCGACTTGTCTTGTTTTGAAAGATACCCAAAATAAATCTGGAAGTCTGGACTGCAGAGCGCCAGTTCATCCTGCTGAAGCTAATCGTGCCGTACAAATCGCATATCAAAGACCAATACCTGTTTAAGCTCGACAAGTACAGTGATCTGGTCGAAGATAAGGAGTGATGAGGGGTACTCGTAAAACTCTTTCTTGTCGAGGTAGGCGCACGAGGGCTAATCTTAAGCTCCACACACAATGATTTCAAGCAGCTGGGCTTACGAGGTAACGAGCGTAAACGGGCACTAAATCAACCGTGCAAAGCTGCAGAGAGAAGAAAGCTTCGAGTTGATTGTGGAAGATCGGTAGGTTCCTGTAGTGCTTGCTCCCGTCAAGGAGTTCTTATTATACAGGGCCCTGACGACAGCCACGGTGAGGCTCTAACACAATAATTGCGTCACATATTGGGATGTTATCTGTTCTCTGTTTTCTTGGTCCGCCTTGTGGTCTACTCTCGGGCAAGTCATTTGTAACGCGATCTTTGTCTCTCTTAATGCCCAGTCGTCGTAGCCCTCCCCCTCCCCTTCCCCCCTCATGGTGCCACTAATCAATGGGGATTTAACAGTTCACGATCTTGGTTGTTCTTATTCGCTCTCTAATCTCGCTGTGTCCATCTTAGTGTCTCCATACATTCATTGTACAATTCTGTTCTTAAAAGCTTGCAATAAGGCTTCGTCGACATATGAAACAATTGGTAAATAATGTTTGTATAAGGAGATGTTGTCGGGCTTAGTAAACTTTATTTCTCAGATTGTATTCTAGAGAATATTTTTTCTCTTCGTATTTTATGGCAGCTAAAATTTGATACCTAGCATTTATATGTGTCCGTTCTTTTGATTTGGAGAGCGGAGTTTTGATCTTATCCTACCTACTGTTACTATGCGGTAGTCTGTCTTATATTGATTGATAACACGTCCCATTATTTGCGCTGTTTAAATGGGTTAGCGTTTTCACTGTCAATAGTTTCTATCAAATATGTAGCACTGAAGTTTAAAACGCGACATAACGCCTTAAACCAACGAAAATATTATAAAGGCAAGAGAAAAGACAAGAGAAAAGACAAAACAAAAGTGAGAAAACAAACTGTAACCGGCTGGAGAATGTAAATCTGTGGAAGACATTGGACAGAGAGAAGCCGCGCAATCAACTCTACACACGCTTGATTTGTTTTTGTCGTGAATTTTCATTCAGGCAACAGAACGTGGCATTAAAGCTTTTTGTAGATAGATTTATTCTCCAATCAAGCTTTGCATCTATACTGCCAACTCCGTGATCTAATGTAACATACAGTCAAATTAGAATGCTTTCCTGGTGGATAAATGTGTACTATTACTTTGTCTACATCTAATGTGAAAATAAAATTGGAGTGCTTTCCTGGTGGATAAATGTGTACTATTACTTTGTCTACATCTAATGTGACAATAAAATTGGAGTGCTTTCCTGGTGGATAAATGTATACTATTACTTTGTTTACATCTAATGTGACAATAAAATTAGAGTGCTTTCCTGGTGGATAAATGTGTACTTTTTAACAGCCTACATCTAATGTAATAGTAAATTGGAATGCTTTCCTGTCGGATAAACGTGTACTTTTTAACAGTCTACAGCTTATGTAACAGTAACATTAGAGGGCTTTACTGGTGGATAAACGTGTACTGTTCAACAGCTACAGCTTCTGTAACAGTAACATTAGAGGGCTTTACTGGTGGATAAATGTGTACTGTTCAACTGCCTACATCTAATGTAAATAGTCAAATTGGAGTGCTTTTCTTGTGAATAAACGTGTACTATTTAACTACCTACATCTAATGTAACAGTAACTTTAGAGGGCTTTCCTGGTGGATGAACGTATACTATTCGACTGTCTGCATCTATTTTAACAGCATTTTTGGAGGGCTGGTACTTAAAGGTTTGTCCTCCCTGCGAGATGCATCATGGAATGCAATCCAATAAGACACATTAAGATACCCCGTTCAGTCTCCCAAGAAGTACAGCCAGGCATCTTTAACTGTTACACTAAGTACTGCCCTAGTGCATCCTACTGCCCAAAGCCAGAAGTATGATCTACGATCTCGTATCTTCAAGTCTCCTACATTTACATTTTATATCGGACAAGACTGCCTAGT
>CAJHNH020000935.1:159205-189205 GCA_905116865.2 Candidula unifasciata | reverse complement strand
TTTTCCTGTGCATTAGTAACATATCCAATATAGTGGTGATCTCTCGACTAATCACAAGGCAATCATCTAAGGGGATGTTAAGAAAACTGAAAAAAAAAAAAAAAAAAAATTTTCACAATAATGCTGCAAACGAGTAATCCTCAGGATATTCCTCAGCTGTTTGAATACTTTATCTTACCCTTTCTATCTTCTTATCCATTTTATTCCCCTTCATCAGTACCACAGCTTAGCCATGATTAGTTTCCCTTGATTATATATATTTAATAACATCATTCACAGCTTTTTCTGGACTATAACAGGGATTGAGCTAACCCAATTCTACAATTTCTAACGGGTGAAATAAACTATTAAAATAGGTTGATAAAAACTGATTTATGGCAGTGTGAATATTTTCCATTTTAGGTTAAAAACAAACTGCTACTAGGACAGTTTGAAAGATTGTAAAAATTAAAATTCTGTCAATAATGAATTTTGCAACAAGACATGCATGTGCAGATATGAATGAACTTTCATACAGTATTTTTGAAAACAAAAAGCAAGCTATCACATTTAACCCCCCCCCCCCTTAATAGTGAGTTGGGGGGGGGGGGGAGCGAGGGGGTTAACCTGTCCTAAAGTTAAAATAGGTAGACACTAATGTTTTGTGCCTGTTAAAATAGACGCTAATCTCTCATTCAGGCTCAGAAAGAGGGACACTAAACTTTCACAAAGGTCAAGATAACAGTAAAGTTTCCAGTAAGTTAAAATAGGCAGACACTAATGTCTCATGCCTGCTGAAATAGACAGACACTAAACGCTCAGGCAGGTCATGCTAGACAGACACAGAGGTGTAATAGCCACACCACTCGACACTAAGCATTGAAAACCCTACGCAGCCTGTAATAATGTCGAAAAGATGCATCACCTGCACATCCATTGATGATACCACGTTATGTTCAGTCGGTGAAACACAAACAATTCTCTTTAATCGCCAGGCTCTCCAGGTAACTACCGCACCACCTGTGTGATAGCATCTTTAGTGACCGCACTGAATCGGATGCTAAACCCATTCTATGTTGCAACACAGGATTCGGTGTTCACTCCACCGTTACAGAGTGTGTGATACAACGGCAAACGAAATTTCTTGTGCTGGAGAAGCCGTGTAACAAAAACTAGAATGCAATTTGCACGCAGCCGTTACGTCTTTGATGTACTATTTCAGAATCAGGTGAACATGCAAGAGTAGAGGCAACTGCCGTATCAACCGCAGCCTGAAATTTGGTTAAATTCACGCCTCCAGTGTTGCGGTACTGATAAACAATACTCGTTGAAAGTCTCATGTCTACATATCATAAGACCTGATCACCGAGTTTTCAGATATAGAAAACAATGTGTTTGACAACTAGGAGTCTGACTTTACTCTTCTGCTTCTTCTACTTTTACTTTTCTTCTTCTGTTTCTTCTTCAGGGACTTCGTGGTCTCGAGGCATGGCGTATGCCTCGAGTACTGGAGGTCCCGGGTTCAAGCCTTAGTGAAGGCTAGGATTTTTTTCCCGCAGACTTCTAGTAATTTGTCATGGTCTCTGAGTAGTAAGATCGGACGCCCGTGTGTATTGCCACGCACGTTGAAAAATCCATTGGCAGTTGGAAATCGAAAAGAGTAGCTAACGGCACTGCCCAGGCAACATTTGGAGTTAAAAATCTATTTTCAGGATCCTCGCCTGTTTTACGGAGTTCGTGCACAGCGCTGAGATTCTTGGGACTTAGGCTTGAGTTAGAACTAGAACGGAACACTTATGAGTTACTACTCTTGTACCATGATGTTGATCCGTCGTCTAAACCTAAATCTAAACCACCTTTTCCTCCTCGTTCTTCTTCTTCTTCTTCTTCTTCTTCTTCTTCTTCTTCTTCTTCTTCTTCTTCTTCTTCTTCTTCTTCTTCTTCTTCTCCTTTATCTTCTTCCGATTCTTCACTTTACCTCCTTCTGGGACATAAACTCTCAGCAACTCACACCAAGGCAAAGATCCTCTGCCAATATTTCTATACTAGCTGTACCCAGCCACGCGTTGCTGTGGCTCAGTCTGGTTAGATGGACAAGAAAGAAAAGAGAAAGCGCACGTTTCTAGTATGTTCAACGTCCCAATGCTTGTGGGTATACAATATTTTGTTATTGATCTACTGTGTACGCAGATACACAAATTGCCTGGTTTGACGACTCTAGAACAAGCAGCATATAATTGTTCATGTGAGAAGCAGTCCATGACTAGATCTAAACCGCACAGTTCTAAAGACTGACTCTGTGATTGGATGAAGGTGACTGCAAAAGCAAATCGAACTGGGAATTGCAATCTCTTAAAATGAAATGCAAAATCCGTTGGAGTCATGGACATGCCAGGAACTAGGGCATCGTCACACTTGAAAGGTCCTGTCAAGAGTGATGCTTTCACGAAGTTGCTCATTATTTTTTTACACTGCAATGTCATTGCAAAGCTTTGCCTGGTTGACATGACTATGGTAAACGACATAGCTCAATCCCAATGCGATGTCACACGAAATAATTATACAAAATGAAAATAAATCGAAATCTATGAAAATCCATGTAACAAATCAATCGGAAACACGGAGATAGAATCGATGTATGCGAAATGGTCAAATTTAAGGACGATTTCGGGTCCATCAACTGGTCCACTCGCATACCTGCATAACAGGGGAAAGCTTCTTATCACTGGCTCCTTAGAAATTTAAGGTCATGTGATCACAACATAATGCACAAGAGCGGCGAGCATATTGTGAGTAATAGCTGCCATTGTATCTGAATATGATAAAATGCAACGTTGTGTCAGAATTTTTACAGCAATCGGTAAAGAATTTTCGGAGATTTACGATTTGGAATAAACGAACAGTTACATGTTTATTTATATAGATTAGTCGGATCCTATGCGAAAAATTATGTCTGCGATAGACAGTATATGAACTATCTTACATCTGTCGGACACAAAGTAAACAATTTCATATCAGCAGACACTACAGACACAACTGTTAGTTTCCCCCTGGATGGGTCAACTAGAGAACCCAACAATACCGGCATCTGCAAGCACACAGACCAGGTAGAAATTCGACATGGGATTCACAAGTACAGGGAAGAATTCACTTTTGGGACCATTTTAGTGTCCAACTTGAGGAAATGATAGAATATTAATACTCATCGCTTGACTAGTTATTGTGATTATTTCTCTGACGTTGTGTCTAGTTCTTGTAGTTATTTCTCTGATGTTGTGTCTAGTTATTGTGATGATTTCTCTGACGTTGTGTCTAGTTATTGTGGTTACATCTCTGATGTTGTCTCTAGTTATTGTGATGATTTCTCTGACGTTGTGTCTAGTTATTGTGGTTACATCTCTGACGTTGTGTCTATTTATTGTGGTCACATCTCTGACGTTGTGTCTAGTTCTTGTGGTTACATCTCTGACGTTGTGTCTAGTTATTGTGATGATTTCTCTGACGTTGTGTCTAGTTATTGTTGTTTCTGACAGTGTCTAGTTCTTGTGGTTATTTCTCTGACGTTGTGTCTAGTTATTGTGATGATTTCTCTAACGTTGTATCTAGTTATTGTGGTTACATCTCTGACGTTGTGTCTAGTTATTGTGGTTATTTCTCTGACGTTGTGTCTAGTTCTTGTGGTTACATCTCTGACGTTGTGTCTAGTTATTGTGATGATTTCTCTGACGTTGTGTCTAGTTATTGTGGTTACATCTCTGACGTTGTGTCTAGTTATTGTGGTTATTTCTGTGACGTTGTGTCTAGTTATTGTGGTTATTCTTCTGACGTTATAACTGAAACCGATTTCCAGAGTATGTTGAGAATGACGAAGACAGGCACGCTGAGGTGTTTCTCTGAAATGGCTCCTATAGTGTGTTCCAGAAGTGCCACTAAACTTCAATTGTAACTCAGTAACCATTGTGTAAATTGTTGAAATCTGGCATGCAACCTGCTGATAATCATGTCCTTGTAAGAACTTTAAAGAAGAATGTAAGCAAACATCTAATTTTTATATTGCCTAACTTGCGCTAATTAAAACAGAAAGTCAGCATGCTTACAGTCAACTGAGTAAAAGTTTGAAAAAATCATTTTGCGGCCGTCTTAAGGGCGTCTCACTCCCATGTGGTAATCTCCAGAATTAGTTTCATATGAGTTGGGGATTTTTTATTGTATAAAATCCGAAAACAAGGTTAGGGTCCAGAAAGCAGCCCAACAGTCGCAACAAGGTCAGTGGATCAGCCTAGAAAGCACCTTGCCACGAGTACTCATATGGGGTGAGATCTGGCGAATGGCCCCGATGCGACTGAGCTTTATCGTTCGATCTGCCAACGATGTATTACCGTCCAGTGTCAACATGGTAAAGTGGAGTGCGGCTAACCACCCGACATGCCCGCTATGCATGGCTAAACAGACGCTCGAGCACGTACTGTCCGCGTACAGAAAAGCCCTAGGTCAAGCAGGTATACTTGGCGCCACAACAAGGTGCTGAAACCGTTGTGGACCAAGCTAGGATGAGGGCCAATGCGAGGGCCTGTCCTACCGTCGTCCCCGTACACTTTCTTAAGGCTGGGCAGATTCAGAAAGGTAAATTCAACAAAGTCGCATACGCTCCATCGATGCTAGACTGTGCGAGGGACTGGTTACTGGCGGTTGACCTGCCTGGTCATGAAAAGTACCCTGAGTTAATCCGGAAGACTGGCCTGCGACCCGACATAGTTCTACACTCTGCGGAGAAACGTCAGCTCATCCTGATTGAGCTGGCCGTGCCGTATGAGTCGCGAATGGACGAAAGCCACATGTATAAGCTCGAGAAATACAGTGACTTAGTGGCTGGTCTAAGGAGAGACGAAGCGTACACAGTAAAAATCTCGCCGTTGAGATAGGTGCAAGAGGTCTCGTTTCCACTTCAATGTACAATGTGATTAAACAACTAGGCTTACAAGGAAATAAACGCAAACGAACACTAAAACAACTGGGCGAGGTTGCTAAGAGGGCATCGAGCTGGCTCTGGACACAACAGGACGTCGCGGGGGACGGGCTTCGGTGAGCCGGTCAGGGTGTCCAGTGGAAAAGAATGTCTTATCCCTTAAAGTCCATTGTGTCCAAATTGTCTGCCAGTGTCCCTCTGCCACCTGCAAACTAAGTCCAACATGTGTCCGGTAAACCAAACGTAAGCTTGCCACTTGGTCGTCCAAGTAAGCTGACTGCTCTATTGATGCTACCGCGACGACTTCGTATCTCACAGTACCTTTTACAAAGTCACCAATTCGTCTTGTCCCTGTCCGATAACATCCGGTAATACGTGCAGCAGGAGAAACCAACCCTGAGCTTCATGAACTCAGGTGGGCCCACTCTCTAAAAGTGTCTAGGAGCTCGTGGGTCGAAACATTTGTCGACGAGAAAGTACTTCTACTGACGACTGGTAGACTCCTGCTGTACATGCTACCCTGTGGAGTTTCTTCTTGTTGTATGCTGAATTGGCTATCGAAATAATCACCGTATGAAATTATCACCCCCCCCCCCCCCCCCAAAAAAAAAAAAAAAATTCCTAGGCGTGTGCCAATTACTGTATATCGGGGGGGGGGGGGGGGGGGGGGTTAGGCTGAAAAGTAGGGGGGAGGGTGCGTCCTAAAAATTATTAGTCATTGAAAGGTCAAAGAAATTCGCCGCTTTAAGAAAGCAGCAGCCCTTGTGCACTTATGTGACTGGACTGTGCCATTTTGTCTTTTCATTTCAGAAATCACCGATGGTTAGCTTTTTTGACGCTCTAAATGCAAATAACCAGTGTTTTCCGAAATGAACAGAAGCCCTCTAACCAAGTGGTCTAAAACTTTTTTCAAGGTCGTTCTCCCTGAGTATATGGCAAGACATCCACGCTCCCTTCAGTATATGGAAAGACCCCTAGGCCTCCTTGAGTATATAGCAAGACCCTCACGCCACACTGAGTATATAGCAAGACCCTCACGCCACACTGAGTATATGGCAACACCCTCACGCCACACTGAGTATATGGCAAGACGCCCACGCCACACTGAGTATATGGCAAGACGCCTACGCCACACTGAGTATATGGCAAGACGCCCACGCCACACTGAGTATATAGCAAGACCCTCACGCCACACTGAGTATATGGCAAGACCCTCACGCCACACTGAGTATATGGCAAGACGCCCACGCCAACTTGAGTATATGGCAAAATTACACCCCCCCCCCCCCCCCCCCCCCCCCCCCCCCCCCCCCCCCCCTTCCCGACAAACAAAATGGAATTAAAAAGAGAGGAGAACAGCAGATTCAGCAACAAGGGAAACGGAAAGTTTAGAGAAACGTTTTTGCACGTGTTGGCCTGAATGTGTTTTTATAATCTGTAATTAAATGCACTTCTTAGCACAATAATGACATTTTTAACGACAGATTTAGACACCGTTTAAAAAAAAATATTTATAATGAAACTAAAGCAAAATCTAAGAATAATGAATTATTACAAGCACAAAAGCACTTAATTTGAAAATTTCTCGACGCTTCCCCTGTTTTGAAGCCTCCTTGAGCCCTCTTAACCCCCCCCCCCCCCCCCCTCCTCCCTCCCCCCCCCCCAGATTGGAGACCACTGCTCTAACCTAAAAAAAAAAAAAATCGGGCACCTCTGGCGTAGAATATTCCTTATTTTGTAGAATTTCATTTTGTGTTACTGAAATTCTTTGATACATCTTCCACCTGCTGTTATCAGAATACTTCATGCAGATGGAAAAAGGTTACTTTAGAGTTACCATTTTAATACAAACTTAAATTTAGGCGTAAGATACTGTCTAAAATATTCACGTTAAACTGTCATTTGTGAACAGCTTTCGTGTAACACTGTGAGATCGGTGGGTTAATGTGAAATCATCTACTGGCAGTTTTGTGTGGTTAATGCTTGTGTAGTTTATAGTTGTATGGTTGGTGCTTGTATGGTTAAATGTTTGTGACATTAACGTTTATGTGATGAAAATTTGTGTGAATAATGCTTGTATGGTTTATGTTTGTGTAGCTATGTTTGTGTATATCTGCGTGGTTGTTATTTTCAAAGTTAATATTCATGTGGTTAATGTTTGTTTGGTTAGTAGTTATGGTTAACGTTTGTATGGTTAATGATTGTGGTTAATGTTTTTGTGGTTAATGTTTGTGTGTGTATGTGGTTAATGTTTACATGGTTAATGCCTATTTGATCGGTTAATGTTAATGAGTTAATGTTTGTGTTCAATGCCTTTGTTGTTCATTCCGGCGAAACAGAAACTGAAACCACACTGCAAGAACAACTCTTAAAATTATTTGGTTGTAATTTTCTCAACAAATTCTGTGTGCTTCATGGCGAAGATGATGATTTTTGCCATTACAGATCCCCGTGTGGGTTCCAGGGTTCTTCCAAGAAGAAGAAGAAGAAGAAGAAGAAGAAGAAGAAGAAGAAGAAGAAGAAGAAGAAGAAGAAGAAGAAGAAGAAGAAGAAGAAGAAGAAGAAAAAAGAAGAAGAAGAAGAAATTGTAATAATAATAATAGCAATTACAGATAAAACAAACAGGTCTCAGATGACGAAAGATGTTGTAATGGCACTTACCATAAAATATTCCGACACCGCACGTCTCTTCTGGACATCCATCTTTAACCGGCCAGATGAAGAATATCTAATCCGTCGCATAATATCCGATCCAACAATCCCAGGAACACGTAACCTCGATCCATTTCTCATGGTCACTTCTGTTTCTAGAAAAGCCATTGTTGCAGCCAGACTACCGGGGAAGTATCCAAACAGCCACCAGATGTGTGTGTATCTGTCCACACAGCCACCAGATGTGTGTGTATCTGTCCACACAGCCACCAGATGTGTGTGTGTATCTGTCCACACAGCCACCAGATGTGTGTGTATCTGTCCACACAGCCACCAGATGTGTGTGTGTATCTGTCCACACAGCCACCAGATGTGTGGGTGTATCTGTCCACACAGCCACCAGATGTGTGTGTGTATCTGTCCAAACAGCCACCAGATGTGTGTGTATCTGTCCACACAGCCACCAGTTGTGTGTGTATCTGTCCACACAGCCACCAGATGTGTGTGTATCTGTCCACACAGTCACCAGATGTGTGTGTATCTGTCCACACAGCCACCAGATGTGTGTGTATCAGTCCACACAGTCGCCAGATGTGTGTATATCTGTCCACACAGTCACCGGATGTGTGTGTATCTGTCCACACAGCCACCAGATGTGTGTGTATCTGTCCACACAGCCACCAGATGTGTGTGTATCCCTCCACAGCTACCAGATGTGGGTGTATCTGTCCACACAGTCACCAGATGTGTGTGTATGTGTCCACACAGCCACCAGATGTGTGTGTGTACTGTCCACACAGCCTCCAGATGTGTGTGTATCTGATGTAGACTAAAAAAACTACTTAAAACAATCTGATTTATTTTTTCAACGCATCCACAATCTTTTTTTTTTCTGAAGTGTACGAATGGTAATTTCCAGAAACATTTATAATCTTTAGTAAACATTAAACACAATATACTGCCAATCCTTTAGCTACAGTTATGTTCACATTAAGTCACGATAAACGTAATCTATTACCCGCCATGGTGGTATCAAGAATTGAAACTGAAAAAATCTGCCACCCATAGATAGACGTCCAGTCCGTGACTAAACTGAAGAACAATCAGTACCAAATGTATCAATCGTCTAACCATGTCAGATTTGAACTATACCCACTTGGCGGTAATATACCAGCATTCTACAAACTGTAAGGAAACAAAACGATTTACTTTAATAGGCTAAAGTGTATAAGCTATTATAATTGTTATTAAAGATCAAAACACACATTTTATAGGTGTGTGTACACACACACACACACACAAACATACAAAGAAAGAAAGAGAGAGAGAGAGCAGAGAGAGAGAGAGAGAGAGAGAGAGAGAGAGAGAGAGAGAGAGAGAGAGAGGGGGGGGGGGGAGAGGCAGGGGAAGCTATAAAGTCTACCGTGTAATCTTACATACATTCGGGCGTAGTTTTTTTAAATGTGGGTGTAAAACTATTGTGGCGAGCTAGCAGTCACAATACACTGTTTTATTGAGAAACAATAATCAATATTCTTAAAATATTAGTAGTTGCTAACTTTAAATGTTTGTCAACACACATAATTATTGCTGAACTCCCAGATTCTATCATTAGCATTACCACTATAATTACTGTTATCATCACAATCAAGTACTTGCCCAATCAGCGTGGGAGCCACGATACCAGACAGCTGTTCATTGGCTGGATTTATACTTCAGATAGAGCTACCCTTAACACCACACGGCCATGCTGTCCAGAACGTTCTCTTGCTGTCTTCATTTATTTCCGTTTCCATTAATCAGACCAACGTTTACACTAAAACCCATTTCCCCCTTACTCGTTGCGATGATGATCTCAACCGGATGATGTATTAGCCTCCGAAGTCCCTGGCCTCATTTATGTTAACTTTCTATCATTCCGAGATTAGCAGGATGTTACAGGTGATCGACACAAGTCTGGTTTCTTCTTGTATCTCGGCGATTTGGTGTTGCCTCAACTTCACAAACATTGTCTTCAAAACGATCGTTTACACTAAATTATAGTATTTTCACATATAAAGAATAAGCTGCCACAAAGTCAGGTATAGACATAGTGGCTTGACAGTTAGGTGTATAATAAGCTGCTTCAGTCATACACAAACATAGTTGCCTCTTAGGGTCAGAAATAGAATTAGATACCTCAGTTAGATATAAACTTAGCTGCCTTATTCAGTCAGATATATAATTAGGTACCTCAGTTAGATATAAACTTAGCTGCCGTATTCAGTCAGATATATAATTAGATATCTCAGTTAGATATAAACTTAGCTGCCTTATTCAGTTAGATATATAATTAGAGACCTCAGTTAGATATAAACTTAGCTGCCTTATTCAGTCAGATATATAATTAGATACCTCAGTTAGATATAAACTTAGCTGCCTTATAGTCAGATATATGTGTTGATTGTTGAATTAAGAATCGAAATCTCAGTACTCGGGACACCAACACAAGCGCTCCGTCCCCATCCTCAACAGGAAGCGAATTTTTAAATTTCAGATGGTACCAGTAACTGTCTGAAGATATCCGTCTCGCCTTTCCCCAGATTATCGAGCGTCGGCCAGATCCCCTTGTAACTCCTCGCAGTGACATTCTCCTCATACCGTAACGATTTATCTGTTTCTCGGCACTATTCACTCGCTCTCAAATGGCCCTCAAAACATCCAGCTTGTCATACATCAGTTCACCATCAAGTAGTGCAGAACCGGTCAATCTATCTGACTGCTCATTTCCCAACACCGGCATGACCTGAAGAAAATAATCAAAGGATGCTAACTACCCGGAACCTCCGAAGCGATGCTTACCCCTATGCACCAAGCTTGCCTGTCTCTATCTTTCTCAGCATACTATGTGAGTCAGTTACAATGGCGACATTTGCTTACAGCTGATTCTCAAGCCAGCGGAAGGCAGCAGCGACTGCCACCACCTTAATTCTCTAACTAGACGTTGTGATATCATATGGCAGGCTTTATTGCACCAAGCAAAGTCCATTCGCCTTCGCTATGAATTCCCATGCACATCGTCTGCCCTTCAACACAGAGCCATCTGTATATACAATAACATCACTTAGGCGGGTGTAGTGAACCATTTTCTCCTTGATACATTATGTTCCAGACGAAATGACGTCAGCTAATAAATATGAATGAGATATTTAAATGTAACAAGGGCAGAGCCGTGAATCACGGACGAAATGTCAGCCAAATGAAAACCCTTGTCAATCGGAAAACACGAAAAAGTAGTTGTAATGTGGGCGTTAGAATGTTATATAATGCCTTAGAAAGAGCATGTGGGAAGTCTCGTTTGGGCCAAGAAATGAGTGCATGAAGAACGGAGGAGTGTTTGTTGGATCCAAAATGTGTCTGAGTCTGAATGTCGCTTCAAACACCTTACTTGGCTAAGCAGCAAAGAATTGACGGGAATTCGTCTGCCAGCTGATTTGTGTTCGTCGCCGACATGGAGAAAGTTGTGCCTGCTAAAGTGTGATTTGGAATGGTTGCATATCCAGTAAGGATATGCGATCAATATTTGAACTAAGTTGATGTTCAGTGAGTGCCCACAGTAAGTCGTGCAGTTACAACTTAGGATTCGCAGTTACATTAAAAATAAGTATCTTTTTACACATTTCTAAAAAAAAAAAAAAAAAACGAAACATTATAAAAATGCATATTGCATTCTGGGAGTACATCATTGACACAGTTCACTGATTGTACGGTGGAGTCGCCGTGGCGTTGGCGTCTAGACGCGCGCCTGCAGATTGGAAGATCGTGGGTTCGCGTCCTAAGGGAGCCGGACTTTTTTTCAAAAATGACTTTGACTCCAGGGTCAACCTAGCCTTGAGTGGGTACCAAGTGTAATCGTGGGAAGTAAAGGCGGCCGATGTGATGCTATCACCCACCAAGTTCTGATTCGTCCATAAAAAATATAAGTCTAGCCCTCTAACCCAAAACGCCTAATGGGACCTTTAGTTTATTTTGTTACCGACTATCCGGAGTCTTGTTTCTTTAATGAAAACAGCAGACTATTATTATACTCACTGGCTATATGTGCTGTCACAGTTAACCATGCGTATTTCTCCAATGTCTACTACAGTTAGCAGCTTGCAGCTAATTACAATGAAAACATCTGTACGGACAGCTCATAAGAAACTGCACGCCTGTGTCGCCGTCCGTATGTAACTCCGTAGCTTTAGTGACGTTCCTCTATTCACCCCAGAGTGTCAACTCTGGTACTCATTCCTAGAGGCTGGGTGAGCTCCAGCAAACCACTCGGTTTCAAACACCGAGTGGCAGCTGGATTTGAAAGCGAGCCTCCTATCGACTGCGCTAACGCGGCTCTTTCGGCGATATATCTGTACATGACATCCAACCAAGTGAGTGTAGATTCCATTTACAAGAAAACTCACTGAGCGAACAAGTTTATGACACACTCGAAAGCTCATATACACACTATATATACATGTACACACACAATTATTTGTATGCATAGATCACCCGAAAAATTTATATTTCACACATGAGAAAGCTCACCGATAAATATATATTTCATATTTATGAAATCTCACAAGTATACAGCAAGCTGGCCAACAAGAAGTCTTGAAAGACTTATTTCATTTACGAGAAAGTTGACCGAGTCAACAACACACTGTTCAAGTAGTAAATGAGTGATGGCACTTGAACAAACATTTAAAGACACACGGCGCGTTGTCCACAAGTGCATGTCTCGAGCTTTACGTTTTCAGCATGCGAGTGAGCACCGGCAAAGTCAACGGTTGTGTCATTTTAGTGGTCACAATGACAATATTTCATCAACAAATAGACAATGGCATCTCAACATCTCATAGGCCCGTCTCTCGAGCGTAGTTGGATAAACCGGATTGCGCGGTGAGCGGGTGACGAACTCCTTGTGGTCCGGGTTCACTCCCGGGGGTAGGCAGAAAAGCCACATTTATCCCAGATTTACGGTATTTAAAATGGAATCAAAGCCGATAGGTTGCGAAATCCATAATACTGAGCCTAAGGGTTAACAATTCATGGCTTCTGGATACTAAAACAAACAAACAAACAACATCTCATAGACAACGTCAGTATCTCACCATCACACACACACGTACACACACATACACACACATACACAAAGATAATGATGATAGCTCAAAGCCTCATAGACATCCCATAAATAATGATAATATCTCACTGTCTTATACACAGTTATAATATCATTTCTTCTAATACAAAATGGTAATTCATCACAATGTGTTGTTCGTCTATTAGGAGTGATGAAGACCACTTGTCATCAGCCGTGATGGACGAACAACAAAAGTTGGTGATGAATTACCATGATAATGTATCACCATCCATTACACAATGAAAATATCTCACTATCTTGTACACAGTGTTACTATCTCCCTGTCTAATACATATTGATATCTCCTCTTCTAATACACAATGATAATATATCACTATCTAATACACAATGATGATATATCACTTTCTAATACACAAGGATAATATTTCACTATCTAATACACAAGGATAATATATCACTATCTAATACACAAGGATAATATAGCACTATCTAATACACAAGAATAATATATCACTATCTAATACACAAGGATAATATATCACTATCTAATACACAAGGATAATATATCACTATCTAATACACAAGGATAATATATCACTATCTAATACACAATGATAATATATTACTATCTAATACACAATGATAATATATCACTATCTAATACACAATGATAATATATCACTATCTAATACACAAGGATAATATATCACTATCTAATACAAACTGAAAATATATCACTAGCTAATACACAATGAAACATATCATTATCTAATATACAATGATAATATATCATTATCTAATACACAGTGATAATATATCACCATCTAAAACACAATGATAGTATACCACCATTTAATACACAAGGATCTAATACACAATGATAATATATCATCATCTCATACATACGGAAACAAAAACGAATATCTAATCATCACCTCATCATCATCATTATCGTTTAGCTGGTCCTTTGCAGAACGTCGCTCCAAACACGGTCTGTCTGAAAGCAACTCGGTCTCTGGCTATCTCTCCCACCTCATGCACTTTCATAGCCAAAGAGTTTCTTACACCTGTGCCCATCTTCGCGTTGGTCGGCACCTACACCTCCTTCGTGGTACCATACCTTCTGCTATTTGTTTTTCCAGTTCGAAGTGGCGCTTGATATGATAATATCCTCACATACTATCATATCACAATTTATTACCGTACCATTCACAATGGAACTATCCTACATCATTTTCACTATGATAATGTATCACCATCGCCTACATAATTATAATATATCCCAAATAGTAATAGCTCATCGTCGTATACATAATCTTTTTCTTCGCCTCGTTCACCGTCTGTAAACTCCGGCGGAAAGTTTTGGTTGTGTGTCCACTTCTGGACTGCAGTTTTGTTCCAGAACTTGATTGTGACGTGCACATTCGTTTCGCAGATTTGACTATTTGTATGCAGATTATTGGTTCATTTTCTCTCACATAGGTGCACTCCGACTTCGAAGAAAGCCCACTGTGAGTTTACTCTTACGACATGCTTGTTAGGAAGGCAGTGGGTCTACTCTTCGAAAAAAAAGTAAATTAATAATTTCGGAAACTTGCAGAATAGTAAATTAATAATGCCAGAGGCGCATAGTACAGTGATTTGGGATTTCTTTGACGAAGTAGTAAAGCCGTTTGCTTCTCACTCTCAATTCATTTTAGGGCTGCGTTGTTCGGCTTACGTGCGCAAATTTTACCGAGATCTCTGAAGACTGTCTCTGGAGCTACGGTGTTGCTGCTTTGTGTGACACTACGTCAGGCGTATTAGAAGAGAGATTGGACCAAATGGGATAAAATTGATGCTTTCTGGATACTCTAAATTTTAACTTTAACAGTGCAGTAATTAAATAATTTCGGAGTCTCACACTAAATTAGCCACTCTAGCCACACACAATGTTTATACAAAAAAAAAAAAAAAAAGTTTCTTTGTTAGTGAAAGCTAATCTCCAAAAGTTCTTTACCGATTGCTTTAATATTTTAATACAACATTGCATTCAAATAGGCGCGTGTTTATATTTAACAATATCCCACAAATCACTAACTACTTAGCACTAGATACGATCACAACGGCATCTTGGTTTTGTTTTCCAACAATCATTTTTTCGTTGCTGGATTCCTGGTGCAGGTTTTTATTGGTAGGCCAACTTTGACTGTTGACCTCAGAAATCTGCATGAAGGTGTATGCCGACAGTTCTTCCCCCATTGCTTAGAAATGTTGATACACCGTTGCATTTGAATATGCGCGTTTTTTTAAATAGAAGTGTGTCGCACAAAGCACGAACTACATAGTTCCAGCGACGATCTCACTGGCATCTTGGTTTTGTTTTCCGACGATCCGATTTCTTTTTCCTTCCTGCGTTCTCAAACTGTGACTGTTGACTTCAGAAATCTGCATAAAGCTTTATCATTATATCCAAGAGTTGTTGAAAGACTTTTTGGAAATGTAAAGATGTGGGAATAAAAACAAGTTGGCATTAATAGTCGTGTGAATAAAAAGAGAGCTGTTGAAAGACTGTATGGGAATGAAAAGATATGGGAATAAAAGATTACTGATTAATGAGAACTTCAATCACAGTATTCCGGGCAGACTCTCAGATATATTTCCTGGATAGCTCCAAAAACGGAAAAACCACTAATAACGCACCTTCTGTGGTGATTAACCTAACGACTCATGCCCTTGGTGCTCCAAGCTGCACTCCCACATCCACAACCCTCGACACGATCTTCTTAGCGATATGCACTACTGCCCATGTCGGGGAAGTCTCTGTAACCGCCTGGCCCACAAGATTCATCTGTTCATATAGCAGCAGTGGTAGTGGTAACAGAATAGTAGTAGTTGTTGTGGTTGACCGGGTGGTTACAATATCGACCCGGGTTCAACACCCAGTAAGGTGATATAGTTTTTATATCAGGGCACATAAACCTGACCAGTTTGTGGCGATAGCACTAGCCATGACAGGTAGTAAAATAGGCATTAGTGACCGTTTTTTTTAGTTAAGGTGCTGGTGACCGTGGTAGTAGTAGTACTGGTACTCGATGGCTGACCGCATTTACTTCTAATTACAATTCCTGCTACCCATTTTAGTCTGGGCGAGCACGGATGCCATGATCAAGAAAACAAAATGTGTGATGAATATCAAATCCTTTAGATAGGGATAGAGGAGTAGTCGGTGGATTTGAGGTGGGGAGAAGGAGCGGGGGTGGGATGGGTGTTATAACAGAAACTGTTAACTGAAAGAGCTTAAAACATGAATTCACCGGTTTAATTATTTTTTAATTATTTATATTTTAATAACGCCTCCTCAGTTATTCTTTTTTTTTTTTTTTTTTTTTTGGGAGGAGTGAATTTGTTGGCTTTATTCAACACGTACAGTAGTGAACTTTACTTTAAGCTCTTTAAAAATACAACAGGATTTAGCATGTGATAAAAACCATGTTTTTTAAAAGTCTTAATAATACACTTCCAAGGACCACTAATATAAGGACACAATTATATGCTGCGTGTTCTAGACTCAGTAAACCAGACTATCTGCACAGATGACGACTGTGAAATTAACCATATTAGACACATGCGCTTTCCATTTTCTTTCTTTTCCAGTTAGCCAGACTGGGCCACAGCAACGCCTGGCCGGATACAGCTAATAAATTAATCTTGTCAGGGAATCAGCAAACTGTGCTTTTCGGACCTCGTTAGGCGAACGCAGTGGAGACGATGGGGTCTCAGAACATACCTTTTTCCAAAGCAGAACCGGTTACACTATAGCCAACTTTCATTGTGAAGACGGCACACAGTCTAGTGAATAATCAGTTACAATAAGTCATCCACATAAATGTGACAACTCACGATTTAGTAAATTAATGTCTTCAAGGACTGATAATTTAGCAAAGCTTTCACAACATAATATTTCTAAACGCAGAATTGGTTATATTATAGTAAAGTAAAGTAAAGATCCCTTTCCACGCCTTTAGGCGTATCGGGCATATGGGAAGAGCGCCCGTATTTTTACAGACCATCAGCACTCTGTGGATAATGTGGTCAGCATTACGCCGGCTGTCTTTACTTTCCCAGGACAGCCCATCCTGGTACCCATTTGAGGCTGGGTCGACCTGCGACGTCCCATACCACGATAAAAATCCACGCAGCCAGCAGTGAGTTTCGATCGCGGTACGTTGGGTTACATTATAGCCAACCTTAATCGTGAAGACGGCACACAATATAGTAAATATGCAGTTACAGGAAGTTGTCGTCAACAACTCACAAGTTAGTAAATGAATCTCTTCGGCAACTGCAAATTTAGCTAATTAATCACAGAAGAATACACCAAGTTGATTTACATACATCATGATAAGACAGCACATCGGTAGTAATCCGGTGCATTAATTCACCATGTAAGAAGCACACAGCCTAGACAACAACACAAGGTGTTTAGTTCACATCTATCTGCTATCGGCAGGTCTGTGTAGGGATTTCAGTTGTGACAAATAGAACTATTAAATGAGGTTTCCAGCTGCCATGGAGTGGGAAAACTCTCACACACCACCGACACACAAACTATTTACTGTATGTGGAGGGAGATATAGAGAAAAAGAAAGAGGAGAGAGAGAGAGAGAGAGAGAGAGAGAGAGAGAGAGAGAGAGAGAGAGAGAGAGAGAGAGAGAGAGAGAGAGAGAGAGAGAGAGAGAGAGAGAGAGAGAGAGAAAGGGAGCAATTCCTTATCTGTTCATTAATTTTCCACACATAAACAAACACGGCCGTACTCACACGGGAAAAGAACATAAGCGTTCGGTAATAAAACGAAACCCGGTGTTTGCAAGAATGCCACCCGTATGTTCTGATCCCGTGTCGGCATGACCTTCTCCAGTTACTGCTAGTGTCACTGAAAACATGCATGTGGGCGTTGTAGTGTAACAATGTTATGATTACACAGCAAGTAAGGACGTAAAGTCGGTTTACAGACATCCATCCAGGTGAGGAATGGATACCAGCGTCTACAGCGCCCAATCTCACATTCTCCTGTGTCGTGACTCTCGATAGGAGTTGTCGGGAGCAGAATCTAGCTGCTGTCAATGCCGAGGTATGTGCGCTTATCAGTGACAAGTCATTAAAGACAGCTGTCGTGATCTTCACAGACGGGTCCGTTATACAAGGACATATGAGTGCATGGGCATTTACAGCTCGCTATTCAGGCAGAACAGTTCAAGAAGCCAGCCGTGCCTTCTCATGACCACCAGCAGCATGACGATGGAAGGGGATGACGGTGACACAAGGCTTTCATGTAGCTAGAATCACACCACTATTCCCGCGTTTGTGTGCTGAGTAATTCTTGTTGCATGATCAGTCGAGTTGAGGCAGGTTGGTTACGCACACAGTGGACTGAGTCCTTGCAAAACTCTCCTGTGTGTGCAGTACCCTTATATTTGTCCCAGGGTATACAGGTGTTGTTGGTAACGAAAGAGCTGACAGACTGGCAAGTTTAGCAGTAATTAAAGATAGCTGGCCCATTCATCACGCAGACATTTCCAATGCCTTAGAGAGATAGGAAGTTTCCGAGGATTTTGGAAGCAAAGTGTCCACTCACTGCTAAGAATACGAGAACTGGGAGTGAAGATCGGCACATTCAAGCATGAGAAGCATGAGAAGCCACCGAACGCATACGAAGTCTTGTCAACCAGCATAGGACTGGCACTCTTAACCGAGCGACGCTGATGAATATGTTAAGGAGGAATCTGAGCACCTATGAATGTGTCTGGAGTGCTGTGAAGATAATCCAACTCATAACTTTCCACTTATTCCGTTTAGCGTTGCGGCCCATTGATTGATGGGCAACATTGACTATTGTCATTCCGTGTCGATGTGGAAGCTCTTGAATGTCAACAATCCTCTTGGTTTTACTTCAGATCTTTTCATGTTCAGCGCCTGAGTTGGTAGTTGTTCTTTCTGCATTGTTACTAAAAATGCAAACCATTTGATCTCCGTGAATTAGCTTCATGGCCTTGTTCTCATAGTCTGCCTGATAATATAATTCTAACTTTGTCTTAGATGGTTAAGTCTCAGGCATCTAATTTCACAGGTGTTAATTTTACGTAGGTTAGTCTTTGATAATGTTCAAGTGTTGGTATGAACATGTTCTTACAATTTATTTCCTGGCGCTCATACTTATATTGGATGTCCTAATAACCGTGTCAGCTTGTATATAAGTGCACTGTCTCGCTGGTATCGTGTTTCTGTTTACCTATCTATTCTCCCGTCTTCCGAGAATATACGTTTTAGATTTATGAATTCCTAAACTTATTTCAGATAAGTACCATCCATATCAAGATGTAGCGGACTAGGAATTCTGCGTTTATGAACTATCGAAATTGTAATGTACTGACTGGCAGTCAATTGATTACAATTTATTTGTCATAGTTGAGGTAAGTGAGCGCCATCTGGCATCGACGGCAACAGTCCTCTACCTTTGCTGGCCTTCGAGCATCGGGCGTTAGGTGCTAGAACCATATTTTTTGGTACAGCCAGCTTCCCTATTTTCTCAAAAGATGTTACCTATTGCTGAGTGTCAGGCCCTGCTTCTTGATTATATAGGACTTTACAATATTCCGTCCATCTGTCCAATATTGCTGTTTTCTCATTAAAGATTTGTCTGCTCTTTTTCTATATGATTAGTATTTTGGGTTTTTAAAGCCTGGTTAGTCTGTTTATTGTGTCATACGCTACCATGTTCTTGTCCTATTTTAGACCCTTCTCAATGGACTCACATCACACTGGTCCTAATCCGTTCTTCATGTTTGTCCTTTTTCGTCTATTCAATATGCTATATTGTTCGCCACTGCTGGAAAGCGCCTTATATCAAGATACATTTAAGAGGTACGTACGACATGGCAAGAGCGAGAATACTGGACCACCATAGGACAGACAGAACCAATTTGGTAGGCGCGGTGTTTATTCTGCAGACTTGCTCAGGGTTACTTACTAACAAATCTAATCTGTTAGTCCTAGATGATTGCATGGCAAAATGGGAACATGTTATGAGCGAAATTAGAGGGGTTAAATCACTTGGTAGGTTTTGGAAACTTCACAGATGCAAAGAAAGAATCGGCCTATCACAACAGGCATTAAATACACTGATAATGATGAGCCAATGACAACAGACAAAGAGAAGGGGAAGCTTTTTTTAAGGAGAGATTTATATTCCAAACCGATCACAATGATAGAGAGTTTAGAAATTCAGTTAGAGTTAATCCGTCCAATACTATAGAGATAACTATTTTCAGGATATCATTAGGGTGGAGGATATAAAATAGATATTGCAAAAATAAAAAAAAAAATAAAAACTGCGCCGAAGCCAGACGGAGTCAGGTTTGCTAATATAAAGAGTTTGCGTGATAAAGACTTGAGGAATATGATTTTCATTTTTACCAGAGCGCCAAAACCAGTACCCCAGGATGGGAAGTTTATGAGGGCTTCTACGAAATACTTTTCGCAAGTGCTTGAGAAATTATTGCTACAGGACTACAGTTGAAAAGGGAACTAGATCTTGGGTAGTTACCGGCCCTCACCTGGGATACAGCTACTTTTCTTTTGAAGTTTATACAAGTTGTGGAACTAGAGATCAAGTATGATATTTTGCTATTTGCACTCATGGAGAAAGAGGGTTTGTCCCTGGCTTGTGAACTGGACTGCAGCTGTCCTGTATTCATGTATGGTTGCCCTTCGCCTGGGTACATGGATCTCAGAACCAATAAATATCGCACCGGGACTATCCCAGGGTTCTGCAGTTTCACCAGTGCTTTTCATTGTGCATACAAGCAGGACTGCAGAACTTGAAGCGCCAGGGTTGGAAGGATATTGACATTTGCTGATGATGTTCTTGCGTATAGGCAAGGGAGTAATAGGCAACAGAGAGCCCAAGAGTTACAGTAAACTGTAGACAAAGTGGCTGGCTGGTGTGCAGAAATGGGTAATGTCATAAACTCAGGGGGGGGGGAAAAAAAAAACAACAGCAGTTTTGTGGTGCTTTCTGGACAATAGAAATGTAAAAGCTTATGTTCTAAGCCTCACAATTATTAGCAATAACATCAAAAGAGAAAGTAAACTAAGGTACCTGGGTATCACTTTCGATAGAAGCCTGTCCTATAGGGATCACGTCAAGGCAGTTGCGGTAAAATGCCAAAAGGGACTCAATGCTCTCAAGATTATGGCAGCAATGGACATAGAACAAAGAATGCTGTTCACAGTGTTCCAGAATGTGATCCTGTCGATGAAAGATTATTGACTTGGCATGCTTACCATATCAAAGAGTCAGCTGAAGAAACTTGAAGGCATACAGAATGAAGCAATGCGGGTAATTCTTGGATTTTCAAGGGATACTCCGGTAGTATGCATGCGTTATTTACTTACGCTTCCTTGTATGGCAGACAGGATCACAGTTCTGTAAGCAAAGTCATATCTCAGAGTAGCTGCAGACAAGAAATCACCTCTTGCATGAAGCCCTGGGTAGATCTAAGGGTCACAGACTGAAAAGAGGAAAGTCTTGGATGGCGCAAGATGAAGACACACTCAGACATATGTGCAAGCTTGATAAATTTCTGCGAGGATAGGAGTGGGTCAAAGTGTCCGAGCAAGTTTCAGACTTGTTCAGGGTTCTCAACACTTTGGTATGGCTGGCGCTGCAGAATCAGAAGTTCAACAAATAATTTATGACAGTTCCCTATACAGATGGCTCTATGTTGAGGGGCAGACGAAGTACATGGGTGTTTATAACAAAGGCGAATGGACGTCGCTTAGTTCAACAAAGTCTGGCATGTGATATTAAAACGTCTAGTTTGAGAATGGAGGTAGAGGCATTCACTGCTGCCTTTGGCTGACTTGAGAATCAGCTGTACACACATGCTGTGATTGTCACTGACTCATAGAGCATGTTGAGAAAGGCGGGGACAAGTATGCTCAGTGAAGGGAGGCAAGCATCACTTCAGAGCGCCCACTAGTTAGTATCCTTTGGATATTCTCTCCACGTGATGCCGGTGTGTTGGGAAATGAGCAGGTAGATAGACTGGCTTGTCCTGCACCACTTGGTGATGAATTGATGTGTGACAATCAAGCTTGACGTTATGAGGGCCGTCTGGGAGCGAGCGAGGATAATTCTAGTGTTAGCCAGTGTTTCGCTGTTGTGTTAAGATGCATCAACATTGCTTAAACGAAAGTGGTTTCGAGCAAAAGTTTATATGGTTAGTTGACAAGGTCTGTCCTTTCACACCAGCCATGTGGTAGCACAGCAATCTTACTGAAAGGTGCAGGAGCTTCGGAAAGAACTTGTAAGGAAGACTGGTTCGAACCACTTTTTTCCGGGTAAACTGCCGCATTGCTTTCTGTAAATTATAAGAAAGACATATGTGCGTGCTCCAGCTTTGTTGGTCTAGTTGCGTTAAGAAATAGACATATCTGTCACCAGTCTACCAGCGAGGCACATGCCTCAGTAAAGTAGATTCTTGACAATCACATATGGATTTTCGATTAGTCTATAAAAACACGGGTACAGCACTATGTTGTGAGTGCGGCAGATGTATAGAACCCCCCCCCCCCCCCCCTCTTATTTTTAAAATTTTCTCTCCATGACTGACATAAATGTCTGTAACGATGGTGCTGTATCCATGGTTAGATGCTAGAAAATTATGTGTCCCATTATCGTAGGTTATGGTCAATTTAATAGTTGATCAAGTAAGGACTAATGGATGACCTGGTAAACGAATACAGTGGAACCTCGCTTAACGAGCATAATTCGTTCCAGAATCATACTCGTAAAGCGAGACACTCGTTATGCAAAACAATTTTTCTCATATAAATTATTGTAAAATACGATAATTCGTTCCATGTCGAAGAAAATACTCACAAAATGATATGTATAACGTTTATTCAAAGAAAATTATATACATATTGTTAAGGAGAGTGAATCATCTTCATCTTTTCTTCAAACGTGGAACAACCCACCTGGAATGCAAATTTGATTTGCAGAAAAAAAAAAGTCGAAATAATTATGATACATAGCTAATTTTTTTTTTTTTTTTTTTTTTTTTTTTTGTTAACTAGAAAAAGGTCTAGAGACATTTGTTTTTTGCCGACGCTTTACAATTTGGCGAAAATGCGACACAGAATTATCATTAAATAAATTTACAACGCGCATAGCCACTTCCTTATTAGGGTGATGCTTCTTAATGTAAGGTGCAACAATTTGCCATGCTTTCAGCATTTCTCTTATTTTGCCCGAAGATTGTTGCTTTTCTGTTACCTCCTCCTCCTCCTCTGAGAAACTGTCCTCCAAAACGTCTTGCTGTGAAGCACAATGCACATCCATAAGCTCTTGGGTGGTCAGCTCTTGGATGTGCTTTTCTACCAGCTCTTTGATATCACTGTTATCCATCTACAATCCCATGATAGTGGCCAAAGACACAGTCTCGTTGACTGCAGGTTCCACAGGTACTGTGTCGAACCCCTTAAAGTCACAAATCGACAACGCTCTCCGGCCAAAGCTTCCCCCAAGCAAAAGTTAGGGTTCTCTTGGTAACCCCTTTCCCCGCCTTGTTGATCATATTGAGGCAGGCAACGATGTGGAAGTGAATTTTCCAAAACTCTTTGAGAGTGAGGTTGGTCCCTTCAGTCACCTGAAAACAATGCTCAAAGAGTGCTTTAGTGTAGAGCTTCTTAAAGTTAGAAATAACTTGCTGGTCCATGGGCTGGAGTAACGGAGTGGTGTTGGGAGGCAGAAACTGGATCTTGCTGAACTTAAATTATTCAGAGAGGTCATCTTGTAGGCCTGGAAGATTCATGTACATATATCACAATATAACACCATAAGTTTGAGAAAATGTGTGATTACAAGCGACACTACGATGCTAGTGGAACGAGTGCTAAACACAGAGTGATATAACATGCGCACAATTCGGGACTTCCCCTCTCCTCGCCACTCGTTATGCGAAACGTCGCTCGTTAAGCAAGTCATTTTATTTACAATTTGTTTTGCTCGTTATGCGAAACGTCGCTCGTTAAGCAAGTCATTTTATTTACAATTTGTTTTGCTCGTTATGCGAATTACTCGTTATGAGAGGTGCTCGTTAAGCGAGGTTCTACTGTACATTATTTATGGCTGTCAAATTTTTGGTGCGTCGAGTAATGTGTTTATTTTTAAAAAAAATTTCATTTGAAGGCAACGGCTTCGAACATCGGTGTTGTCACTATCGTTTTTGATTTGTCTTTTGTCTGTGATGTTCAGTTGGGCTTCTTATGCAAGTTTCTTTCGTCTTCATCCGTAGGTGTCGATCATCAATATTGATGATATTGTTTGCTGTGTAGTTTCAATGGCATCAAATGATCCGCAAACATCAAACAAAACACACAGAGTGGCCGACGAATTGAGTAGTTCAGATTAAAACGACCACTTGGGGAAAAAGTGGGTTGGGGAGGGGGGAGTTGGGAGGAGACAGGGACCATAGACAGTATGGTGTCTCGTAAGTTGACTTGCTTCGAGTATATAAAACACTGTAATGGTTAGGACAGTGTTGCCACTTTGGATGTTTTATATCCAGATTTAGATGTGTTTTTTTTTTGCATTTAGATGGCATTTTTGACGTTTAGATGGTAGATGTTTTTGCTAGATGTTTTTCATTTTGAGTGAATTTATCAAATCTAACCTAAAAACAGGATGAAATTCGACCTCTTAAATGCTATCTTGACAATAAAATTCGGCGTAATAAGAGTAGGAAAAGGCTGTCCCATAACAACTCCCTGATTGAGTATTAAAAGAAAATTGAACAGCTAAAGTATACCAGGTACCATAGTCATTTTGGATCTGAAGCTTCAACTTTATCATCCAAGCTAAGTTTATCCTGTGGATCTTGTAAGGCAGACTTCAGTGAAGATGCGGACATGATTCTGTAGGGTAAGTCATATCAATTGCTATGTAATTTGTGACTCTTTCACTTGGATGTTTTTTCTAGATGTTTTCCATGCAGATTTAGATGTTTTTTTAAAATATATTTTTGACTCCGGTTTGGATATTTTTTGTCAAAGAAAAGTGGCAACACTGGTTAGGACAGGGTATAATTCATGGAAGAAGTTGTAGACTTCGACCAGTACGATGGTGGACACAGGATATTAAGAACACCCTGTGCTTGACAATTCACGAGGAAGGAGATTGGATAAAGGGTCGAGTGGCATTTCGAAACGACATGATGAGAGCGTCATTCTGCAAGAAACCTGCCACATGACGATAACCGAAACACTGTTATTGCTAAACACCTCAAGATTTCAATGTCGTGCTATCTGTCCTGTCACAGTTACTTTACAAAAGTTACTTTTACCTGCTGTGTCTGCATCCCCCCCCCCCCCCCCCCCCCCCCCCCCCCCCAATTTTCGCCTTCTAGACAGGGTTGCCATATTGGCATTTTTTATGCCAGATTCCACAAATTCGGCATATTTGAAATTGAACTGGCATAAGATAATGAACTGGCATATTTTGGCATATTTTGGTTTTCCTGGCCTTTTTTATCAAGCTGTGCTCACATTTGCTTCATGGTTCCACCGTTAGAAACACCAGATTTACTAAAAGCATTGTAGATCTACAGTTAACATCTTTATTTCAGTTTGACTTTGTTGTGATGTCCTGGTACAGACTAACGGAGATTTGTGACATTTCTTATTGTATTTGCTGTCTTCCTAAACGGATCATGACTTCGATAAACCCACCACTGATACCAAGTAATTCAGACTGTTCAGAAACTACTTGAGGACAGAAAATATAGAGGATGTAGACCTAGTTCTGTCTGATAGATTTTATTACTTTTACCAATAGCCACGTCATCCACACCAAAAAAAAAAAAAAAAAAAAAAAAAATGGAAAGCATTTTAAGACATCGCAAGTATAATAGTAACTGAAAGAAAACATACCCAAGGCTCAAAAGATCTTCAGACGGATCAGAGGCAGCCTATTGAAAACTGTGTCAGTGTACTGTTGCACCAAGGATTAGTAGCATATCAAATCATGAAAAATCCGAAAAACACTGGATGAAAACTCTGTCAAAAAGCCAATCACAGCTTATTTCAACAATGACTCCTAGGCAAAGTAATGATAAAGTTAAAGGCAGCAGAGTTACAACTTGCTGTAGGCATGACCTGCCATTGTGCAATAAGCACAATTGATCATCTAAGTGAAATCATAAGAGCGCGTGGTCGAGGGAGTACATCAGAGCACATACAGTTGCATAGAAGTAAATGTTCATGCCTAATAAAAAAAAAATTATATCGCCTGCACTTAAGGATGACCTTATTTGTGATTTTCGGAACAAGAAATATGCCATCATTATATATGAGTTGCAAAGATTTCATCCCATCTGAGAAAATGCTTAAAGATTTTACATCCGAAAAGGTTTACGCCGTGTCTTCCACTGGTTCCAGTGAGGATAACAGTGAAGAATTCAATCTAGAGCTTTTGATGTGAAGCGAGTACAATGTTATACTTTATCTGGCATTTTTCTGGCATATTTTGGTCAATGGTTTGGCATAAAATGAAGTTTTTCATCTGGCAACCCTGCTTCTAGAGAAAGAAGTATCAATGGCTCATTGAGGCCAGCAATTATGTGATGCAGATTACACCAAAGAGCTGGACTTTTCATGGGGTTAAGGTTATCTACTAGCAGGAGACTACGTCAAACAGCTGTATGTCTGTTTAATATTTTATATTTAACCGCCATGATCTGCTTTATTTATGGAAGACATTATCAGACTTATCGGAGAATGGCATGTGCCACAAAATATATGTATTTTCTCTCTCTCCTCGTCCTATCTCCGTCCCAGTCTTCTCTCTCTCTCTTTCTGCTTCTACGTGTATGTCTGATGAAAACAGTTGTGTTTCTCTCTCTCTCTCTCTCTCTCTCTCTCTCTCTCTCTCTCTCTTTCTTTCTCTCTCTCTCTCCTCCCTCCTCGCCACTTACATTCTTGACAATTTGAATACTTCTCCACGAGGCACCTGTTGGCATGGTTACTGTTTTCCTTGTAATGATATCAATGTCTTGTTTAACGGATTAGGTCGGTGATGAAATAATGTATACCCTATGGGTACGTATAATTTCCTTTTACAGTCAATCGCCCTTAGTGTGTGATTTGGTCAACTTTACATCGACCACCTTTACTTCCCAAGCTTCTAGCCACCTTTCTTCAGCGGTTCAAATACTGGTTTATATTTTGTCTGAAAAAGTTGCAACCATTTTTTTCTTCGTGAGGCACAAGTTCTCGAAGCATGGGTCGCATCCCCAATGGGGTCCCGAAAGGTTTTCGGTAGGGTCGCAGGGCACTAGTCAGTAAAGGATCGTTTTTCACGCCTTCGGGCGTATTGGGCATAGAAAGCTAGACCGATTTGTTATAGACCAATCGGCAATTGGTGGTTAATGTGATTAGCATCTCGCCGGCCGCCTTTACTTTCCAAGACTTTACCTTGCATCCATTTATATCTGCAGCTACCTGGGAGCATCATTAATCATATAGACAACTAGTACGCCCGAGGATTTACGATCGCATAGCTAGTGCTGTAGCCACGACGGATTGTTTTTTTTTCCCCGTGACAAAAATAATTCTCAGCATTACCGAGCATTCAAACCCGGGCCTCCCGCTTGAAAGCACAGCTTTCTAACCGTTCGGCCAGCCACTCTTCTACACACAACTGGTGCCTTCAGTAAATCACTGGCTGTTTAAGAGTGTAGACGGGGAGTCTGAGGAAAGGCCCCGATATCGGATCTGAACCTAAAGCCTTAATAACCAGCGGATACGAACTGGCATAATATTAACAGTGATTTTTTTCGTTGACATTAAGACAAGCGTAGATAGCGAGTACATGCTGTTAACAACAATGCAGGATCAGATACAGCAAGCACAATGATAAAGCAATTGTGGTCAAGTGCTTGAGAAGACGACACTCGAACATCTTGTCTACAGTGAGCAGGAAACACCCCATTGAAAGCCTGTAACATGAGGAGGAAACCTCGGCCCCTCAGCCACATAGTACTGTTGGTCTGTTGTATGCTGGACTGCGGCTAGCAAACACAATTGCGGATTGTCTATAACTTTGTACTTTTTTACTTTACTAGTCTATGACAGTGTAGAAAAAGATGTGATAGGGTAATAAAAAAAATGTACGTCCATGTAATTGCCGACGCAATAAGGAAATGTGGGTGCTGTTACAGGGCTTAGTCCAATCACACATTTTTTAGAGGCGGGGGGGGGGGGGGGTGGGGGGGAGGAGGGGAAGTAAAGCGCCTAAACATTGTTTAAGTGCATAATAGTGATAACACTAATAATAATAATAATTTTTTGAATGTCAAATATAATAGTCGGCGTCTTTGGCTAAGATGTTGCTAACGTGCTTCTTAATGACGGGGTGTTGGGTTCGATCCCAGCTGTGGGCTTTGCGCCTTGCGTTGGTTTCCACGGTGGTATTGAGAGCTGACCGTCATGTAAGCAATGGCAAACTACTGGACGTAACATTTGCTTAGAGAGAACCACAGCAGCAAGGAATGCTGGAGTTGGTTCTGCAACGTCCTGTAAATAATACTCTAATACCTAAACTAACTTTTAAATTAAATAACATGTTTAAAATAATACATAATGCATGGAATAAATGCTCACAAAGAGAGTACATCACGGGGTGGGGGGGGGGGGGGAAATATGAGGGTCTTTCTATAATTGAAAGGGGTGCGTGACCTAAAACAGGTAGGAGACCGCTTTTATTAACCAATGGGTTTAAGCAGCACGAACAAATTGAAAACGTTATCAAGAAAAATCAATTAACTCTCTCTCTCTCTCTCTCTCTCTCTCTCTATATATATATATATTATATATATATATATATATATATATATATATATATTATATATATATATATATATAGCATCGCGTGGGCGTACTGATACAGAGAACAGATGGCTATCTGACACACAGATGTATCCTACCTTAGCGATTCTGTGCCGTCTCTGGGATCGGGAACCCTGATCATCGGAAGTATCTAGTGGGGACCAAAAAAAAAAAAGCAAAATTACAAGCAACTCTCGTTTGATTACTGAGGCTAGTAACATAATCTACTTAGCTTGATTGAAGTATGCTTTTATGTATGCACCCGTTAGCTAACTGGAAATCAGGTTGGATGAGGTAACACACTCTGGACCTTGGGATCGGCTGGCAAGCTTTTAGCCACTGCACTGCCATGTCTGGCATCATAACTAGTTTAAGAATGGATATCCTGATGTGTGAGTGTGTGTGTGTTAGAAAAAAGATAGATAGACAGATAGATAGATAGATAGATAGATAGATAGATAGATAGATAGATACAGCTAGATAGATAGACTAGATCGATAGATAGATAGATAGATATAGATAGATAGATAGATAGATAGATAGATAGATAGATAGATAGATAGATAGATAGATAGATAGATAGATTAGATGAGATAGATAATAGATAGATAGATAGAGAATATGATAGATAGATAGATAGATAGATAGATAGATAGATATAGATAGATTAGATAGATAGATAGATAGATAGCGATTAGATAGATAGATAGATAGGATAGTATAGAGATAGCTAGATAGATAGATAGATAGATAGAGATAGATAGATAGATAGATAGATAGATAGATAGATAGATAGATAGATAGATAGATCGATATGATAGATAGATAGATAGAGCGTAGGATAGATAGCTAGATGATAGATAGATCGATTATGGATAGATAGAAGATAATAGATAGATAGATAGATAGATACGATAGATAGATAGATAGATCGATAGATAGATAGATAGATAGATAGATAGATAAGATAGATAGATAGATAGATAGATAGATAGATAGATAGATAGATCGATCGAGATAGATAGATAGATAGATATGATAGATAGATAGATAGATAGATTAGGTTAGATAGATAGATAGATAGATAGATAGATAGATAGATAGATAGAGAGAGAGAAAGAGAGAGAGATAGAGATTGAGATTTACATACAGTTTGGATAGAAATTGTGCTAGTAATGTGTAAGATAAAACACAACAAGGCTGACTGCAATCTCCAAGAAAGCATAAATTCCAACATCACCTACAAGAACAATACAATTAGCTGAACACAAACTAGAGCAAGGTTGCTCAGTTAGGAACAGGACAAGACACGCACAAATGCAGTTTACATCCGAACGTTCCAACCTAAGTA
>CAJHNH020000935.1:116705-154205 GCA_905116865.2 Candidula unifasciata | reverse complement strand
TCTCTTCCTCTCTCTCCCTCTCTCTCCCTTTCTCTCTCTCCCTCCCTCTCTCTCCCTCTCCTTCCCCCCTCCCTCTCTCTATTCAGGCAAGCAAATATGACTGTAAGCTATTAAATATCAAACATCTAGGTTTTACCGGAAAAAAAAAAGCCAAGAACTGACCCAAAGAAGGAGCATAGATTCTGTATATAAATCAGATATAGAAATTCTCGACACGTTATTACAGTAAAACCTGCACTAAGGTGCTATAAAAAAAAAATGTAAGACTTGGCAACCAAAATCAATATACTTGTTACATTATAGGTAATAAAAATAGTGACACAGAACAAGATGTGGCTTGTCGTCACATCAAATAATCGATAGCTGAATGAAGATGACGAACACTGTGCCCTGGGCGACCTCATTGTGAGCATACCAACTTCCCAGGAACAAGATGACTGACTCTAGGCACAGCTATCAAAACAAAATGTAACAACTTGGAATAGATCCTTCACAACAGAGTGAAGGTTGAGCAAGAAAATTATCATGTACGTTGATCACAAAGATTTCCTAAATATTGGTAGAGGTACAAGCCAACAGATACACACGTAAAAAATCTATTTACCTTAGCTGTTTAGTTAAACATAGTAAAAAAAAAAAGAAATTCAGAAACAACATTTTTACCGGATACAGACTATTATATGCAACATCATTGTCAATTAAGGTAAGAAAATGTACGAATGAAAGGGTGGGGTGGGGTGGGGGGGGGCGAGACATCCAACAAACTGTATTTTCCAAGCCTCAAGAATTGAACACGCATTTAATTACCAACATTCTGGCCTTCAGGACTCACTCTGAGAGAGTACTGACCGTTCTGTAGCTATACACAGATAGACCGAATGTGCCTTAGACACACACGCAGATTCAGCAGGTTACTGAAGCATTCTGTGCAAGTCGCTGACGATGTTGTTTTTATGGAATTCATGGTTATTACCCAAATGACATGGATTAAATGGATGAATGAATGAATGAATGAATGAATGAATGAATGAATGCATGACTTGAGAATTGACTTGACTGTACAAAGAGTAGACATGCCAATAGTACTCGTTGTGAACGATTACAAATCCGACTGTCTCCCTCCCAGTGTTGAATCTCTTGCAGGGCCTCGACTCCCATCCCGTTGAATGATATATAACAGTACAATAAGAAACACACAAATATAAAGTACTCCAAAATATAAGAAGAAAACCACGCTTACTCAGAGAATCTTCGCTGTCATCAATGTCTTCATCGTCGTCAAATGTAGCCCATTTCTTCGGACAGAGGGTTGGTGAGGGAAGCACATCCTCTCGTATGAGGTAATCCGTGGCGTTCTGCAGGTGATCCTGGGTCCTGGAGTCTTCGGCATACCTGAAGGCGTCATCTTCCAGGTCGATGGAAGTTAGGCTGGTCTGTCTAGAGATGTCCCACGGTCTGCAAGAGGTCATGAAGTTTATGTGTGAGTAGATATTTCAATGCCATCGTGCACAATATGTTAATTACACATACAAGGACATAAACTTACACACAAAAATATGCGTCATACACACATACTCACATGATTTCACTTACACATAATGCATACATCTGCGTACAACGTTAATTACCGACATATGAGCAACTCAAGGCAATCTCATAAGCACTCTGTTCACATCTGCAGTAGCTAGCGGTGAGTTCCAGTACAAACTGTGTCAGCTGCAGCCATCTTCCCTATCATCTTAGTGATAAGTGTCGACCAGATATTCTACTCACTCACAGCTGAGTTTTTTTGTCTAAAGTTCTATCTTATACACTTTTCATATATGCCGTGTTAGGCATCAATTCACCAACCGGTGGTGAAGAAACAACCAGCCTCTCTATCTGTTATTTGTACGATCATGAACGCGGGAACATGTTCAACGGCCCCTCACTACCTGTGACCTCTTAAGTAAAGCATTCCTGTCTGCACAGAATATGCCTCTCTTTTCAAAGACTCCTCCACATGTCAACACGCAGATTTTCACAATTCTGTCAGCCCCAGGTTGATATTATTTTATTACATCTCTACTTTTATTAGTTCAAACAGGAAGTCAGGAAAACTTGACAGGATCTGACAGAATTTAAAAAAGCTATGAGATAAAATAAGCTGAAGTAAAAATACGGGACAGGATGCTCTAATGTTCGACTGGACAAGCAATGAGGATATAGGGACAGGTGAACACTTCAAGAGTGACCAGTACAAGTATGGGGATTTGCTTGTCACTGAAAGACAGACGTGATTCGTTGAAATATTGACATAAAATACATTGCAAATACTTTAATTTATACTTAAAGCGGAACCACTCGACGTTGAGTTCAGTCAGTCGCGGACCGTTTAATGAATCTAGGACCACTTCAAGTGACGCCCGGTAAACACACAATTACTCCATTTTCATTATTAAAGCATTTAACCGAAATTACTACAGTTTGAGAACCGCGTTGCTGAAATCTTTTAGATTTATGCAACTTATGATATTTTTTAATTGATCTACACAGAGTAGGAACTTAACTGTACCAGTTGTTTTACCAAATGCCTCTGTCTATCCGCGGACTGGTTGGTCGTACGCTGAGAACAGCAGCGAATACTAGGGAATTCTCAAGCACGTTCTACTCGCGAACTGTTTGAGAAAGTCTAAAGCTTTTCTTCATTCTGTTTTACTCTCTGGCCTGCTACCTGGAGGCTGGACCACCCTGAGATGATAATATCCTAATGTCGCTGGCGAGCCAACGGGACAAATCCCATAAACATCCACAGAAGGAACTTTCTGGATATCCGTAACACTAGCCTGGTGTAAGAAGCAGTCTACTGTGGGGACAGATGATCGTCAGAATCAGAGACCACAAAAGTCAGATCACCTTCTCTGTGCGAATGTAAGACACCATGTTGTGTAGTTGCAGATTCAGTTGCATCTAAACAAAGTTAGGGCTGGCATTTTCAGTGTCTATCTGATTAGGTGATGCAGATAACATATTCCCTTGACAAACAAACAAACCTTTTCTGTGATTTTGTTGTTGTTTTCGTTTTGTAGCTAGGTACCCTTCTTGATGTGTTCACTGATCGAGAGTTTGGCTGTAGAGGTATACTCTTTTGTTTCTATTTTTCATTTCACCCAGTTGACCAGTTCATACTGCGTGTATTTATTTCTCCATGAGATTACTACCTTGTTTTGACTTGACTTGACTTTCTACCTCACCAGGACATCACACAAACGATAAACACCTGATGACACAAAGTGCCACCATGCGGATGAGGATAGCCGTGGAGAGATCCCAGAAACCGTGTTCAGACAATTGGCCATATTTATGGCCTGCCTATATTGCGGCCCCTGGCAAAAGCCAGGGTGGGGCTTCAAATAACAAAAAAATTCGCCCTAAATAGGACAAAACTGGAAATAAAATAACGTTGTGTTGTTTTTAATTTAAACAGTGGAATCAAGTTTATTCATCAATTTTTGTTTTTGTGATACACATCTGTATTTCATCAAAGCCATTCTTGGCCAAAAAGTTTCACTTCTAATAACCAAGACAACCGTAACATTTATTGGATATTCTAAATGCTCTTTTTTTTGTGCGTGTGTTTTAGTTTGTCTTGTTCGATTTGTGGAAAGGGAAATAATCTAATATTTTCAAGATTATGTGAAATGTCATAATGATTTCCCTTATATAAGCAAAATTGCCATTGCTTTACAACAGCGATCGGGTGATTAGGTAGCAGATTCTTCAGTAGCATGTTATTTCAGTAGTGTGCATATTAGCAGTATGTTACTTCAGCAGTACTTTTATTTCACAGGAGATTAATTCGAGAACTAGATTCCTTGATTAGTTAGTTACTTTAATGGTGAAATACTTTGGTAAAGCACATTGTATGTAGAAGTCATTCCCCATGTGGAATAAAATTTTTCGTTATTTGAAACTTCCCCTGTCTTTTGCCAGGGGCCCTGAATATATATGGACCACAAATGTGGCCATAACGGCCGAAAGGGGTTTCTGGGACCTCTCCATGGGTGATCCTCATCCGCATTGTGGCACTTTGTGTCACCGGGATATATCGCTTTGTGTGATGTCCTAGTTAGGTACATAAGCAAGTAAGTAGAAGGCATTTTGAACAGTAGGCTACATTGCTAATTGAATAATTGAGCGGGCCTTTGGGCAGTGGGCTATTCCTGTAGAGTAATACTTATTAACCCTAAAAATTACACTACAGGTTCCTTCGTAATCATCGACAGCCCCTAAGTAACTGAGAGTTAAAACAGGGTTTATGGGACTTGTGTCGTATTAAGCTACGAATATTGGCCCTCTAGTCACCCAGTCTGAACCTTTCAGGCCGCAATCACAGGAAAAAAAAGGAGAGGAGGTTTAATCAGTAGTGGATGAAAAGAAAAGATGTCAAACAAATGAAAAGAAGAACAGTCAGCTCCACATCATCACAAACACAAAACGATACTTCGGAGTTATTATTTTTGTAATAGAAAAAGGGTCGCGGTGAATCGACAAAGTTTGAGAAACACTGGTCTAACCCACAATGCCACTGTCCCTGTATGGGATGCCAGCTGACCCCACCAGCAAATACAACATATAACAGTTCTACTGTCCCCGTGACCAGGTCAGACAAAGTTGATTGCTTGTGTCTGGTGTCTGTGACAGGTTCCTGGTGTCTTTGTCTCGTCTGATAGGGCCTGATTACTCATGCTGGCAGTCGGTGTCTTTGTTCATAACAGTCTACACAACACTATATCTGCCCCTTCAATATATTTTACCGTACAGTACAGTTCCTTATGCCTGCTTTACCAACATGTTGTTTCATAACGACTTCGTGTATATTGTCCATCCCGGGAAGCTACTGCAAGATGTTTTGTATCTTGAATATCTGTTACACATAGTTTACGTAGAAGTTTTACACTACATATAGTTCGTATAGCAGACCATATTACAAGCGGTTCATCTAGCAGTTCCAGTAGGAAAACAATAAGGCCTTTCTATTTAATATTCCGAAAGGGTGAGTTTGCTTGCATGACTGAGTTTACGTGTGTAAATGTGACAGCATTTGAATTTAGTTACACCGGAGTACTGGGGGTATGCTCCACTGAATACTGCGAAAGACAACATTGGTTACACCGTAGACAATTGTCACTGTGGGGATGACACATGTTTACATTACAACCCCCCCCCCCCCCCGAAAAAAAAAAATCCTTACCAGCACAGTTCGTGGCGACTACACTAGCCCTGCGACCTTCGATACTCAGAATATATCTATAATAATCTATAATAATTATAATATCTATAATAATATATCCTATATCATTAAGTGGTCAATACATGCAGTAAATATAAACCGTTATATCTTTATTTTTATTATCTTTTCAGCATATATATATGCTGTTTGAAAGTAGAAGGTGGGAGGGGGGGGGACCACACACACACAAGAACCGCAAAGTTATCTTACATCGCTTTCCTGACCCTAAAGATTAAAAGCTGTCACATTTACACACGTAAACTCAGTCATGCAAGCAAACTCACTTTTTCGGAATATTAAGTGAAAAGGCCTCATTTTTCCACGGTACAACCCTGGTGCTACTGTCCGAAGATAACATTCCGCCCTGGGCAGGGAGCCCCGAATAATCGAGGATCACGACATTGTTAGATGCTCTCACTAACCTCCTAGCCACCGGCCGCATACCATGAAATGTCAGGTCAATCGAGAGTCCCTCCCACCACGTCTGACTCCAATGAGCGTGAATGTAAACATGGTAAAGGCTCGGTGCTAAGAGGTTATGAGATCTCTTTCAACCATGTAGAGACATTCTCTTCATACATCTCATACTGTTTGGGTTCTTTTACGTTGGGCTAGTCTCAGCCTGTTAAGGATGAACTTGTGCTCGGTAGGTTACGTGGCTCATATCACGCCGGCCGCCTTTATTTCCTAATATTCCGTTGCAGCAGTTTTAAACTGTGTGGGTATGGAAACTAAGGAAGATGTTAATAATTAAAAAAATTAGTCATAACAATAAGTTTAATTTTTAATTCACTTTAAGGGGTCACTACACGGCATTCCCCCCTCCCCCTTTTCCAAAAATATCACTTTTTCAATGTGTTTGTGATTGTAAACTTCGGCATTTGTAGAATAGATTAACCGCAAAATTTAGGTCATTTGTAAACCATTTAGCTTGAAAAGGTAATACTAAAGACACTTTCCCATGCATTTTTTTAAGATAACAAAAAGTTTAAAAGTCAGTTTTCTCACATCTCTATATTTCTGTTTGTGTATGTGTGTAAAATCCTAGACTAGAAACATGAAATTTGGTGTGAATAGTTCTTACATAATATTATAGGGACCTGTCTATTTAAAAGTAGATGTTAGTTAGTTATTTATTTTTTACATTTGATTATTGTCTTATGATGCAACATGTAGGATTAAAATTCCATCATTTATTTTTCAATACCTTCATTTGTTTTAAAAAATTTTAGGATTCTACGTTCATGTTAGTTTTTTCCCCAAGATGGAGGCTATTGCCATGGCAACTATAATTTTTTTTCAAACTTAAAGTATGCAAATGTATTAACATATATCCCTACAAATGACTATTATAAAATAATTAGTCTAACTGTAAATATAGAAAAAAAATTTTTTGTGTGTATTGACTTTTAAATAAAGGAAATCCCAGAGTTTCATGGAAAGTCCAATTTTCTAGGGGTGTTATGGGTTTAGGGTTATGGGTAAGGATTAGAGTTATGGTTAGTTTATGATTAGGGTTAGCTGGTATCTTTGAGCTGTCGCGGCTGACACAGATCCGAACCTCCACTTCAACACCCCTAGAATATTGGACTTTCTCTGGAACTACAGGATTTCCATTATTTGAGATGAATTAAAAATAAAGTACCTAATAAAATTCCTAGTACCTAATTTAAATTCACAACTGCCGGCAAGAGAAGCAAGTGTCCCATCGCCGCGTTACCGCAGATCCAACAGCAGGAATTGCTGAATGTAACATTCAACTGCAAAAGAGGAGTTCGATGCTGAGGATGATGATTACATATAAAGATGGATAAGTTATTTGCAACTTCCTCCACAGTCGAACAAGATTTAAACCTATTTGTATTATATTATAATAGCAACAGAGGAAATTGTCGATGATGATGATTGCATATACAGATGGATACGTTGTTTACCATCCAAAACAGCTCAACTAAATTTGCTACTATCTGTATTGTTTGATAGTTGTGTTCCATTAGCATCGATGTTAACATTCGAGATTTCCTATTTTCTAACTTTAAAGTAAATCTTACCAGCTCCATGTAAAAATACAAATTTGCGATTATGATTGCTAACAGCCCAGGGCCCTTTAACGCCTGTTCAAATAGGGCCTAAATCTTTGGCTTTGAGAGAAATCGCGGCTGATCCAGTGCCAAAGGTTAGTGGGTCAGAACAATTTCCTAGAATTTTTTCTTGTAGAATTTTGTCTAATAGCAGTCTGTTATCAGCTTCGAGAAACCGCACGGAACAGATACATTTCAGAAGGATACATCTTCAAAAATGTTTTAGCAGTTCAACAAGGACAGTCACAGATGTAAAGAGCACGATGCCTTCAAGTCCATATGGCTTCTAGTCAATCTCTGAAAATGTCTTAGCTCGTTGGCCGAAACATTTGTCGACGAGAGAATACTTCTACTGACGATTGGTAGACTCCTGCTGTACATGCTCCCCTGTAGAGTTTCTTCTTACACGCTACGCTCATATATCCATACTTTTATAACTACCCTTATCTCTTAATTTTAACGCTTGATGTATTAATAATAATACTTTTACGTCACATTTCCCCATTTGAGAACATATGCATAGTTGATAACTGGGCATGTACATTTTGTGATTGCAAAAGAATACGGACTAGAGCTTGTTGACTCTTGTATAAAAGAAGCCCCGCCTACTCCGTAAATTGAGTCAGCCGTGTAACAGAAGTTATACTGCGTCTTGAAATACATATTTTAATTAAAAAAAATAAAAATTTAGATTCTCAGAACCAGTTCCGGTTTAAAAGAAGATTTACTGTGATGTTTTATTATTCGTATGATCATATATTCTACTTTTAACGTATCTGCGCATTCGAATGTTGAAATAAATAGTATATATTTAATAAGCATTTCTTAATATAGATAAAAGGCAACCTGTTTTTTTTTTTCTTAGACGAGTTGCGGTGATCAAGAGGATATTGGTATTGCTTACCCACACAATGGTCTTCACGCCTTCCTGTGTGGAAAGATATGACCCCTTGCAGTTCCAATCTGAGGCCGAGCAGAACTCTTACAAAGCTACTGGATTTCTGCTACAGTCTGCTCCGAAAGTCTTACCACTGAATAAAATCCTACTTCTGAAACCCCAATAGTCCAAATTTGCTTAAATATGGGCCCAGAAACAAGGTTTCGTAATGTTCATTATGATGAGTTAAATAATGCGGACACAAGCAACTCATTACACAATACATTGCACAATTTATTTCCTGCGTTATTTCGCTGTATCTCATCAGGTGCATTACCACACAGTTAAATCAACATAAAAGGAAGCACACACATGAATCCTTTTTTGCTGAAACGCATAACTCACGTTGTGAAGTTACTGTAGATCTCTCCACCGAAAATACTAGTAAAGCCACGTGATTACCATCACAGTAACTTCAAATTCACCACATGATCTTTTTGCTTATATGAAACAGTAGAGGTTAGTTTTATTAATACGGCCTCAGTCAGTCTTAGAAAACGTCTATTCAATGTGTGGTGAATAATCCTGAAGGCACAACTTATTAGCTAGGTGCTATTGCAGAGGAGTGAGCTTTGCGGCCAGTATTCTCATTATGAATATTATTTTGCATGGCTTTTCCCACCCATACAGGAATGTGCTCAGCGAAAGTGAAATAAGACAGTTACGGCCAAGATGGCATTCAGATTAAGCGAGATGTAGACTTCGTATTACTGTCAGTGACGTGTGACATTGGTAATCATGTTCGTCTACACTTCTCCGTCACATGGACTGTTCATCAGTTTTATAAACAGGCTCCACCATGCCATTACAGTCTCCCTTTTCCTCTCCACCACTCTATCTTTACTGTTGTCACGGCAGCGTAAATATCGGTTGCCTTATTTATGATGAGGATAATCAGTTCTCTTTGTGAGTAAATTACATTCAAGTTATCTTCATGATGATTTTTATCTCTCCATGACAGGCACATGAAGGGCGAATGACAGTCAAGAAAAAAATTAGCAGATACAATCAGTAACACAAGCTTACAAAATAGACAATTGTCGTAAAGTAATTCTAACGACATGAGACAAGTCCGGACGGCTAACATCGTCACAGCTACTGTTAGTTGCATCAAATATCTAGCAAACTGTACTCTGACGTGATGGTACAGATTAAGGTGTGTATATTAAATCTTTAGACATTGGCTTTTTGTCTCAAGTGGCCTCTTACCTGTCCTTCCAGAATGCTTGCCACTCATCTGTTTTATTAGACAGGGACTGATTGCTTTCTCTGTACTCTAGAATTATGTAGTTACAATGTCCCATTCGTTTCTTCCTTTGAAATGTTTATAAACTAAGATATCGCATTAGGGGGGGGGGGGGTTGGTTGGTCACTGATACCACTCACTCTATACTATTTGGCATCGCGTGCTCTAACTGTATAATGTTGATCAGTTTCATGACAGTATCATCACTTCATCATATTTTGAAGGCATGAATCTCTCCCCCTCTAGAGTGTTTGTCCTATCAAATCTTCATATTTGCTAAGTATTGATTTCTTTCCCTCTGAAATGTTTGTCCTTGAAGTATCATAACACATTTTTATTTTCCATTTAGAATTTTGAGAATGTCTCTTCATTTTCCTATTTATCACAAACACAGTGAAATATTTGCTTTTTAATTTAGCCATCTGCTTTTCACAGCGTATATTTTCCGAGACGACGGCTTATGCGTTGCAAACGAGCTTTGCTATGCCGCGGTAAAAAAAAAAAAAAGTAAAGATCCCTTTTCACGCCTTTCGGCGCATCGGGCATATTTTTACAGACCATCGGCACTCTGTGGGTAATGTGGTCGGCATTATGCCGGCTGTCTTTACTTTCCCAGGACAGCCCATCCTGGTACCCATTTTAGGCTGGGTCGACCTGCGACGTCCCATACCACGACTAAAATCCACGCAGCCTGCAGTGGGTTTCGATCGCGGTATGCTGTCTTACGAGTCGGACTCGCAACGCCTTAGCCACGGACGCCGCAATGCCGCGGTACTGGGTTCGAATCGCCTGCAGCTGTAATCGAACCCAATGCCGCGGTACTGGGTTCGATTCCAGCTGCAGGCGATTTGGCAGCAAACCTTTTGGGTTGGTTTCAACAACGGTATCTGACCCCAACGGTCGAGAAAGCAATGACAAACTATCTAAAGAAAATTTACTTACAAAAACCACAACAGTCAAAACATTATGGCTGCTAGAGGGTGGAGTTAATATGTTCGGTAGGACAGGGAATGATCTGCATACTACAAATAATGGGACGAGAGTGCAAAAAGAGTGAAAAAAAAATACTTATAGATCTTGTCTCTATGTGTGTACGGCAAACAGCAGGACACACAACTACTCTTTAATCTGGTCGCTGTCATTATAATTATACAGTTTGATAACTGGCGACCGATAATACAATCCTTATTTGTTTACAGAACAGGTTGCTGGGTTACTGATGCCCTTTGATAGTAACTGAACATGGCAACTTAGCATCACTGAGTGTTTAGATCGGATCAGCTAACAATTTCACAAACAAAATTTGCTGCAATTTCTGTATCGCGAAAAAATGATGTAGTCTAAGAGAATATGTCTTTGAACTTGTATACATCGTCTGGTTTTTTAAGCGAACTCGTCGTTTTGTTGGACACAAAACTACTCACTCTGAAATTCAAATGTTTTTTCTCTTCCATCTTTGACGCGCCTCCACAAATTAGTGTTGAATTATTTTGTCCTACAGTTGGCCTATAAAAGCTGACAGACATCAATTTCAAAATGAGTTTGAGATGCAAATTTATAACTATGCAGAGGGTTACTGTTTTACTGTACCAGCACTTCCTCGGGGAATCTAAGATGGGTCATTTATATTGCGATATTCATGAGCCAGAGAAACGAACAAGATTGGCGCTTGGTCTAAAAAGAACATAACTTAACCGTTGGATTAGACAGGACACTGAGTACGTTCATGTCAAGCAAGAAAGGAAAAGGAAATTTGACGACTTTGATGTACATGTTATTAGACGTGAGATCTTAAAAATGTTAGAGATAAATCAACTGGTTACTCTCCGAAAACTAAAATTAACATTGAAATTACAATGCAGTATCCACATTTCAAAAAGGAGTCGGTGCACAATTGTAAGAGCCATCGGTTCACTTTCAGGAAAACTGTAGGTAGAAGGAATATTATTTGAGAAAAGCAACATTTGATTGTTAGTCGAAGCAAATACCTGTTGCAGATCTGTGAGCGACAGAAGCAAGGCTATGATACTGAATTTGAGAATGAATCCTGGGTTAATACTCACCCTACCTATGCTAAAGAATGACAATCAGTAAACGTAGAACAGTAAAGGAACCTTCCAAGCAGCAAAGAGCAGAGCATTATACCAACAGGAGACAGTGAAAAAGGACTTATCCATGATGCTGGACTTATTTTTCAATCAAAAAGTACGGATGGTAGGGACTATCACACTGAAATTAATGAAAACATTTTCAGGCACTGGATGGAGAATGATCTTCTTCTAATTCTGGTAAACTATCATGCCCATCATAATGCCTATCAGAGGAAGGCAAAGTACCAATGACATCAAATACAAAAGATCAAATTAGGACACGGCTTGATAAGGCAAAAGTCAAATTTGACGACACATATTTGAAGGCAGAGTTGTTGTTTGAGAGGAAAACAAATAGGACAGTTGCGACATTGATAGGGAATGTATGACGGTTGAGAACTTGGCTTATGTTGACCGTCCTCGTCGCCGTTTCTTCTCCAGTTTCGATGTTGCGAGATTGTGGAGCTACTGAGTTTAGTGCTCCTGGTGGCACTATGAGCTGTGATTATTGGTTATTGACTGAGTTCCAGATTCGTAAATAATGGCAATGGTGGGTGATGTAGTTTTCTTCGTTGTGTTTCTGGGACAAGGCGTGTGGTATAAGTAAGTAAAAGTAAAGAACTCTCTTCCACGCCTTTAGGCGTATAGGGCATATAGGACATGTAGGGCTAGACCTATATTTTGATAGACCAATCGGCACAAGATGGGTGATGTGGTCAGCATCATGCCGGCCGCCTTTACTTTCCCGGACTGCAGCCGGTATCCACTCAAGGCTGGGTCGACCTGGGAGCCAAGGTCATTTTTGAAAAAAGTCCGGCTCCGCCAGAGAGCGAACCCACGACCTACCGATCCGCCACAGCGACTCTCGTGTGGTATAGCTGCTATTTATTTGCTGACTGTTGCTGCAACTAGGCCGAGGACTTGTGGAGAAAGATCAGGAATAGTTTTAATTTACTCATCGTCCAGCTATTCATCGTATGAAGTTGATTTTCAGCGATGACGCCTGGTCTCGCAGTGTGTTTAAGGAGGCATGCACCTTATGGTTTGCAAGATCAAATCGTGTGTGTTTGGCTGACTGAGGACACTTTGAATTGCTACGGCATTCACTTAAAGTATCCAGCGTATCTGGCTCACTTTGTGACTGGAATCACTGGATTAGGCTGTTGAGCAATTATGGGCCAAGCTTGTTTGCTGTGATGCCAAAACCGTAACGACTAACTAACTAACTAGCTAACTAACTAACTAACAAAAGTGTAACACATTGACAAAATCAGATATTGAATACGGCCACATTTCTCTGCTACTCCCTGCATATCATTCACACCTCAACCCGATAGAGCTTGTTTGGGCTAGTAAAAAGACAAGCTGCTAAAAAGTATAGTACATTAAAAATGTAAGATGCTGAAGTTCTGACTTGCGAGTCCTTTTCAACAATAGACATTCATTTCTATAAAATGTGAGTTGAACATGTGCTCCGATAGAAAGACGAGTACTGGGACCTAGATAGTTTACAACTTGTTTAACCAGTAACAACTATCAACCGTTTGGGATCGTCAGATTCGGAATGATTGAAACCATTTTTTTTTTTCGATATGTGGTTTAACATCATTAACCCCTTAGTTACATCTACAATTGCAACAAATACATCTCCATATCCAAATTTGTCAACCGTAATGCAATTTGCTGTGCAGTTAAGATACACCTTGGGGTCTAATGATGACCGAAGCTGAATCCATGAATTGCACCACTGGTTTGGCTGAATCTGCACCACTGGGTTATGAGTTGATACATGACAAGGCAGATGTGGTCAAGGCCCTTTGGGTACAAGTAATGAAGTAAGAAGAGAAAATATATTATCATAGACTAGAGAGAATGATACACCTGGGTGTATCCAGAGGGCCTGGCCGGCACACTACACTCAGAGTAATGGCAAGATGGACACCGGTATCATTAGTATTAGAACTCAGCGCTGGCTGCTGAAGATAGGGACGGAGCGCATATAGGAATGCCCCGAGTGCTGGGATGTCTTTCTTGACTCAGATCAGCTCAACCCTCGCATGACGTGCAATGGAAATGCGTGTAAGAGGTTTCTTATGCCGGTAATAAGCATATAATTCATTACGCTTTTGATCTGTCCATAGCAAAATTTTTCTACAAAAATCAGATACCCTCAGTTTCTGTATATCTTTTCACGTATTATCTTGGGCAATATCTAATGAAATGTATCCGATATATCGTCATGTTGGCTCACCGCTCTTGCTTATCTAGCTGTGGAAAAAAAATAATAATAATAAATGATTTCTCAGTATCTCAAAATCAAGGGAGACCAGCCCATAAGCAGGATCGTTTCTGGTAAACTGAAATACTACTGCCATATAAAACTGGGCAGTTGTTTGGAGAAGAATTTAATGGAGGGCATGATGTCTGGAAAAAAGAGGCAACAACAACAACCTCAACTACTACTACTACTTCAAGAACAACAACAACAACAACAACAACAACAACACTGTTATAGTACATAGCCTAATTCTTCAGCTGCTCGAGCACTATACAGGCCTCGTACATTCTGTGTTGTAAATCTTAAAAAGTCATTTATATTTCAGGGTAGTTGTACATTTAAATCCATCCAGTTAGGGAGACCACAGAGAGACAACAACTGCCTACACAAACAAGCTGATAGGAGTAGACCACGAGGCAGACTAAGACGACTGTGAAGAGATAAAAGGCAGGTCTACACACGTTTTGGAGTCACCAAAAGGCCAACCACAGGAAATGAATGGAGACGGCTGATATGTGCAGAAATAAACCTCACGGATTCAGAATGCTGAATTCTAAATAATAATAATAATAATAATAATAAATAATAATAATAATAATAATAATAATAATAATAATAATAACAGTAAAAATTGTAATAATAATGATAGTTATATTAGAACATAACTTTCAATACTTTCTAAAGCTTCAGTCAATAATCCAGCTACGTTTTCACAACAAAAGTTGACTGCAGTGAATTTCCAATTTGTCGCTTCTTTGGCCATGGTTTGTACTTTAACAGAGGCTGCCATTAGTCCATCTCATGCTGTGTCGTTGTCTGTCACAGACTAGCTTGCCTACAACGTTTCCCTGGAGTATGGTTTTAGAATAGTGTTGTTTTTTCATGTGGCTGAAATATTTTATGGTTTCCCAGTTTTTTCTTTCTTTCAATAACATTATTTCATTTAGTCTCTTCAAAGCTTCTGAGTGGAATAGTTATCCATCAACAACATGCGAACACCATTTCCACATTTTTAGGGCCTTACATTAACTTTCTAATTGCTATTTTATTGTCAAGGGACTCTGAATTTAGGGAATTTATCAGTTTTCTATCCCATAAACGATTGTGCCAGTAAAAGAAAACTCAGTTTTGACAAACTATTCCGTCGGTATATTTCTATTGTACAGTGTACTTTGTGTCGTGTAAACAGACGCGTTTTAGCACTGATTTTTCCAGGCTGTCACGTAATTATAATTTGCACGTCTCTCCGTCGACATATTAAAATACAAAATTAGTATTTATTTTTCCCTAAGAACTCAGACGTCGAACAGATATGTAATTACTGGTTTATTTTCACAGTGTATTTAATTTTAAGCAAATATACATATGTATTTGTATTCTCTGATGTTTTTCTATAGCCTCACTTAAAGAACAGATTCTTCTTGGTGTCTCACCGTCCTGTCTGCCTTTCTTATTAGTAACAAAAACAAAACACACAAAAAAAAAAACATACAGTGGGGCTTAATATACATAACATTTGGCAATTTGCATTTTTCAAAGTTTCGTTTACCGCTCTGAAATTTCATATTATCTACAACTTTCTGAAAATATTCTTGGTCATTAAAATAATATATACTATATGTGATGTTTTAAGTGTGCTCTTAGTACTCTCGCACGCTAAAGTGCAAAATGAAGCCAAAAGACAGATCCTCGGGTGCTTTGCGAAATATCCTAATTCCGAGACATGGTTACTGACACAGAATGACTGAAGTGACTGCTTGCGTGAATGTTTTTTTTTTTGGCTCACATTAAACGCTCTTTGCACATCTGCCTATGGGTGAACAACTCTTTTACATGAGCCCAAAAACAAAATAGTTTGATCCATCTTGACAAGTCTATTAATTCATGACGCGCATGTCATAATGCTTATCTTCTCCGGTTAAATATGAAGTATAAATACCCTAAGTTTTCATATTGTTATAATAATTGTCTTGAGCTCTCAGCTCAACCCAGTTTAAATAGACCTACCAGGAAATCTCCTGGTAAGTAAAGTCGGTGTCTGATTTGTTTATATTATCTATCGGGTGCCAAAAAGTTAACAAAATATGTGGCTGGCACTGGGTGTGTCACTAGCGTCAATCGGGCCTTTTATTGATGTACTTTATATTTGTGAAGTGTCAGCAAGAGAGCGCTCAGGGGCTACACAGGTCCAGTGCTGATGCACGGAAGTGATTCATCAACAGTCGCCCCAGAAGGAGACAATTTACATTTCTTTGAACATGTTGTACGAGGGCGAAAACAAAAGTTCCTATGGCAACGAGAACCATTAGGAGAGGAAGAAAGCCGGATGGAGTCAAAGAGAGAAGATACTGAACAGTTTAACTTTGTGGCACGGAAGAACGTCTGTATCAGAAATGTGTTACAGACACGAGACAGAGGGCTGTGTACATACGTAATTACTAATGCCGCACGACAAGGACTACGTAATTACTAATGCCGCACGACAAGGACTTTAAGAAATTCTTCTTGTGAACTAATTCAGGGAGATTGTATTAAACATTCAATAGCTTTATATCCCTGGTCGAAATCAACTATATTGTTGATGACCCAAAATAATCTTCAAAGTAAGTATTTGGAAAATGTGGACTTTTAACAAAAATTTACAGCCACGTCTGGAACCCCTCGTAATGCCAGCCCTCTGTGTGGCTGGCTGCCTCTGTAATTTGTATGACTACAAACCGTCTCTAGTGGCAAGTTAATGTCGTCGGCAGAGGCGTTGTAACCTGTCGGCTCAGGCATCTGGAGCTCCTTCCCTAAATATTGCAAGTGGTCTAATTGCCCCCCCCCCCTTCTCCCCAAATCCGTACACCATCATATAACCGAGTTTAAATGTTCTCTTTTTCACATTTGTGTATATCATGTCGAATATATTATAATATATCACCATTATTCAAACACAAATTTATTATTATTAAACATTGAAACAAGACTGAAGTGAGCATGAGGCCCTTAACCCCAACCCTTTAATAGTATAAAGCGCTGAACACCCTTAATGAATTCTCGGTGGCGGCGTCCCTGGCAGCCGGTTCAATTCGGTATCAACTTTCTCATTCTCTCCCTTTCTCTCTCTCTCTCTCCCTCCCTCCCTCTCTCTCTCTCTCTCTCTCTCTCTCTCTCTCTCTCCCTCCCTCTCTCTCCCTCTCTCACTCTCTCCCTCCCTCTCTCTCTCTCTCTCTCCCTCCCTCTCTCTCTCTCTCCCTCTCTCTCTCTCCCCTCCCTCTCTCTCTCTCTCTCTCTCTCCCTCTCTCTCTCTCTCTCTCTCTCTCTCTCTCTCTCTCTCTCAATCTCTCTCTCTCTAAGTCCTAATTCCTAATTACGTTGCTTGACAACCAGTCCGAGTAGAAGATTATTTCCCTTTTCCTGTCGATTCGCCCCCGCAATGTTCTCAGTCAGCGACGACCTCTCCCACTCAACACTGGCAGAATATTTCCCTAAGTCTGTCTGGTCTTTGTTGCTTTACCAAGGACAGAGAACTACATCCGCCGCTTGCCAGAATCAGTGTTCTCAAAATGTGTCTTACAGGTCAGCAAATCGTGCTACAATGCGTGCCATCTATTCCCTCTGGGCTGCTACATAAAAAGTCTGGCACCCTGAGATCAAAAGATCTCATTCTGGAATGGCAGACCAACAGGACCTGAGGGTTTTCACCGTAAGACTATACATATCTGAGTGGTCTCGAGGTATGGTGTCCCCCTCGAGTGCTGGAGGTCCCGGGTTCAAGCCCCGGTGAAGGCTGGGACTTTTTCACGTGGACTAGTAATAATATTCCCTGGTCTCTGGGTAGTAAGATGGGACGCCGAAGTGTATACTTGCGCCAGTAACAAATCCCTTGCCAGTTAAAAATCGAAAAGAGTAGCCTAACGCCCCGACAAAATTTGGAGTTAACAATTTACCCAATGCATTCTCAGCATTCTCGCCGGTGTGACAGGGTTCGTGCACTGCGCTGAAACTCTTTAGACTTGGACAAGTTAAAAGTAGAACGAAGCACTCATGTGTTACACCCGTGTGCCATGATGTTGATCCGTCGAAAAACATAAATATAAACATACAAATCTCAGTGCTGATGGCAGACCAATAAGACCTAAAGGTTGGACACCGTAAAACTACACAAGACTTAGTTTATGCTGATAGCAGACGAACAGTACCTGAATGTTATACACTGTAAGACTACACAAGACTTAGTTTATGCTGATAGCAGACCAACAGGACCTGAATGTTGGACACTGTAAGACTACACAAGACTTAGTTCATGCTGAAAGCAGGCGAACAGGACCTGCATGTTATACACTGTAAGACTACACAAGACTCAGTGCTGATGGCAGACCAACAAGACCTGAATGTTGGACACTGTAAGACTACACAAGACTTAGTGCTGATGGCAGACCAACCAGACCTGAAGGTTGAACACCGTAAAACTACACAAGAATCAATGAGTGCTGATGGCAGATCAACAAGACCTGAATGTTGGACACTGTGAGACTTCACAAGACTCATTGCTGGTGGCAGACCAACAAGACCTGAATGTTGGACACTGTGTCTACACAAGACTAATTGCTGGTGGCAGACCAACAAGACCTGAATGTTGGACACTGTGTCTACACAAGACTAATTGCTGGTGGCAGACCAACAAGACTGAATGTTGGACACTGTTAGACTACACAAGACTCATTGCTGGTGGCAGACCATCAAGACCTGAATGTTGGACACTGTAAGACTACACAAGACTCAGTGCTGATGGCAAACCAACAAGACCTGAATGTTGGACACTGTGTCTACACAAGACTCATTGCTGGTGGCAGACCAACAAGACCTGAATGTTGGACACTGTGTCTACACAAGACTCATTGCTGGTGGCAGACTAGCAGGGCAAGATCAGATACACTATTCAAGCTTTGAGGAGGGAGTTATAATTAAGGCGCCGTACAAGCCACACCAGTGTAATATTTAGTCCTGTGGGGTTAAGGTGTATTATTTTTGCACATCTTTGTTCTTGCACTTCCGGCTGTCCTCGGCTCGTGCACACACGACATCCGACCAGACCGTCAATGTTTCTGGCCACATTACGCCGACAGTTTGGGTTCACATTCACAAATCTGACCAAAACTGGACAATAAGGTACAGAAGAGCAGCATTTCATGTCAATGTTTAATATGCTGTGGGTTTTACACTAGGTATTTATGCGTCTTGGTCGACATCTACCTGTCGTGGCTGATACACAGGGTACCCATAAGTTCTGAGGTCATCTTTGTTTAGGTTGATCGCTACCTGGCGGTTCACATAACAGGTATATTTAAGTCATTTGACTGTCTTTATGAGGGTTGATCCCTATCTGTTGTAGTTTATAAACCAGGTATATGTAAGACTTGTTGCTCACTTTAAAAAAAAGGCATTAAACAAACCGTAGTCCTAGCAAATCCAACAGCTCGCACACACATCATTTTCATAAGGCATCTGCTAGAAGTGTCAAAACTTACAGTCTCTCACCAGAATTGCTATTCGTAGTTGATGGAAGCAGCAGTCACGATGAACCAACAGATGCACACGCACTACTGCCAAAACCATACCGCCAATTATGTGCCAACCAGCCACTCAGCATCTTCAGAATGTATAGTTTACAGCACACATAGCATAGAGCGCAAACAATTAGAAAGTTAAAACCGACTCCTGATCTGAAGAGGTTTCTTTTCAAAAGAATCCTGATAAATGGTAAGAGAGGTTCACTTACAAAAATAGTAACAGACTTCCTATATTTCCACAGCAGTGGACAGATCATATCGTCGATATGGCAGATACTACAACTGGACTATTAGGGCACTGGAACCTACACAGTTAATGCAAAAGAGGCAGACCATCCCCACCCCTTCCCCCATCCCCCCCTCCCAAAAAATAAATTACACACACTTAGAAGTGTCTCACTGATCTCATATAGTAGATTACAAATACATTCATTAAACAGAATGCAACGAATCAGTGATTTTGTAGATACCATGACTGATCCATCAATTAAATTAAACTAAATTGTGTTTACATTAAACGGCGCCACTAAATTCGGTAATAGATTACATCCCGAACAGAACTAATACATTCCACTCAAGTGCTCAGACTGTCTTAACTAAAACACATAGAGTTAATCTGCCACCACTGCTAGACAGATGATCCACCAGTCCCGCACAACCTTTGGACAATTACATTAAACTGTTTGACTCATACCACATACCGTCAACCTATCACGCAATTAACTGTCCCAGTGATTACACAAAGTTAATCCTCCACCATTACCACACAAAAGGAAAACAGGTTTCCCAAAGTGGGCTCTGACGGTTCCCGGTGGCCGCTTGGACGGTCCAGAAAGTGGAAGTAGCTGCCTCGGTCAAATTTGGGTGACATTGGGATAGCCAAGGAGAGCGGTAGGGACATCAGGAGCAGTTTTTTTTTTTTTTCTGCTTTTTTCTTCTTTTTTGGCTCTGTGGCTAAGTCGATGCGAACGCTTCGTAATGCCAGGATGCCGGGTTCGATCCCAGCTGCGGAAAATGCGCCTTGCGTTGGTTTCGACAGTGGTATCAAGAAAAGCCGACCGTCCAGGAAGAAATGGCAAACTACTGGGCGTAAATTTGCATAGAAAAACCACACAACAGCCAGGGGTTGTTGGGGTTGGTTCTGCAACGTCCTGTAAAGGATACGCAACTAACTTTTTTTTTTCTTTTTAAGGTAGATGCCGTGTGAGGTTGGTAGTCAAGTCTTACCCACAACCTTCTGTCTCGTGTTCTTTCAATCAATTCTAACACAGTTGATCTTCTTTGCCATGATGTCAGACTGCCCAGCATGTGTTCTGGTCTCCCTCTGACTCTCCTCTATAGAACTTTCCTACCGTCACGATGTACTCCAGTTTTCTCCGTCTCGTCTCAATTGACAATAAAATTGCAAAAAATAGTCTTCATTTTGTAAAATGCGACCTTTGCTTGAGCTATTCGACATTTTAACTTCCTTAATCCATCTTCCATCTGATGTTAACAGGGTACCTTGCTTGAGCTATTCGACATTTTAACTTCCTCAGTTCATCTTCCATCTGATGTTAACAGGGTACCTTTGCTTGAGCTATTCGACATTTAACTTCCTTAATCCATCTTCCATCTGATGTTAACAGGGTACCTTTGCTTGAGCTATTCGACATTTTAACTTCCTCAGTTCATCTTCCATCTGATGTTAACAGGGTACCTTTGCTTGAGCTATTCGACATTTTAACTTCCTCAGTTCATCTTCCATCTGATGTTAACAGGGTACCTTGCTTGAGCTATTCGACATTTTAACTTCCTCAGTTCATCTTCCATCTGATGTTAACAGGGTACCTTTGCTTGAGCTATTCGACATTTTAACTTCCTCAGTTCATCTTCCATCTGATGTTAACAGGGTACCTTTGCTTGAGCTATTCGACATTTTAACTTCCTCAGTTCATCTTCCATCTGATGTTAACAGGGTACCTTGCTTGAGCTATTCGACATTTAACTTCCTCAGTTCATCTTCCATCTGATGTTAACAGGGTACCTTTGCTTGAGCTATTCGACATTTTAACTTCCTCAGTTCATCTTCCATCTGATGTTAACAGGGTACCTTTGCTTGAGCTATTCGACATTTTAACTTTCCTCAGTTCATCTTCCATCTGATGTTAAACAGGGTACCTTGCTTGAGCTATTCGACATTTTAACTTCCTCAGTTCATCTTCAATCTGATGCTTAACAGGTACCTTTGCTTGAGCTATTCCGACATTTTAACTTCCTCAGTTCATCTTCCATCTGATGTTAACAGGGTACCTTTGCTTGAGCTATTCGACATTTTAACTACCTCAGTTCATCTTCCATCTGATGTTAACAGGGTACCTTTGCTTGAGCTATTCGACATTTTAACTTCCTCAGTTCATCTTCCATCTGATGTTAACAGGGTACCTTTGCTTGAGCTATTCGACATTTTAACTTCCTTAATCCATCTTCCATCTGATGTTAACAGGGTACCTTGCTTGAGCTATTCGACATTTTAACTTCCTTAATCCATCTTCCATCTGATGTTAACAGGGTACCTTGCTTGAGCTATTCGACATTTTAACTTCCTCAGTTCATCTTCCATCTGATGTTAACAGGGTACCTTGCTTGAGCTAATCGACATTTTAACTTCCTCAGTTCATCTTCCATCTGATGTTAACAGGGTACCTTGCTTGAGCTATTCGACATTTAACTTCCTCAGTTCATCTTCCATCTGATGTTAACAGGGTACCTTGCTTGAGCTATTCCACATTTAACTTCCTCAGTTCATCTTCCATCTGATGTTAACAGGGTACCTTGCTTGAGCTATTCGACATTTAACTTCCTCAGTTCATCTTCCATCTGATGTTAACAGGGTACCTTGCTTGAGCTATTCCACATTTAACTTCCTCAGTTCATCTTCCATCTGATGTTAACAGGGTACCTTTGCTTGAGCTATTCGACATTTAACTTCCTCAGTTCATCTTACATCTGATGTTAACAGGGTACCTTTGCTTGAGCTATTCGACATTTAACTTCCTCAGTTCATCTTCCATCTGATGTTAACAGGGTACCTTTGCTTGAGCTATTCGACATTTTAACTTCCTTAATCCATCTTCCATCTGATGTTAACAGGGTACCTTGCTTGAGCTATTCGACATTTAACTTCCTCAGTTCATCTTCCATCTGATGTTAACAGGGTACCTTGCTTGAGCTATTCGACATTTAACTTCCTCAGTTCATCTTCCATCTGATGTTAACAGGGTACCTTGCTTGAGCTATTCGACATTTTAACTTCCTCAGTTCATCTTCCATCTGATGTTTACAGGGTACCTTTGCTTGTGCTATTCGACATTTAACTTCCTCAGTTCATCTTACATCTGATGTTAACAGGGTACCTTTGCTTGAGCTATTCGACATTTAACTTCCTCAGTTCATCTTCCATCTGATGTTAACAGGGTACATTGCTTGAGCTATTCGACATTTAACTTCCTCAGTTCATCTTCCATCTGATGTTAACAGGGTACCTTTGCTTGAGCTATTCGACATTTAACTTCCTCAGTTCATCTTACATCTGATGTTAACAGGGTGCCTTGCTTGAGCTATTCGACATTTAACTTCCTCAGTTCATCTTCCATCTGATGTTAACAGGGTACCTTTGCTTGAGCTATTCGACATTTAACTTCCTCAGTTCATCTTCCATCTGATGTTATCAGGGTACCTTGCTTGAGCTATTCGACATTTAACTTCCTCAGTTCATCTTCCATCTGATGTTAACAGGGTACCTTTGCTTGAGCTATTCGACATTTTAACTTCCTTAATCCATCTTCCATCTGATGTTAACAGGGTACCTTTGCTTGAGCTATTCGACATTTAACTTCCTCAGTTCATCTTACATCTGATGTTAACAGGGTACCTTTGCTTGAGCTTTTCGACATTTAACTTCCTCAGTTCATCTTCCATCTGATGTTAACAGGGTACTTTGCTTGAGCTATTCCACATTTAACTTCCTCAGTTCATCTTCCATCTGATGTTAACAGGGTACCTTGCTTGAGATATTCGACATTTAACTTCCTCAGTTCATCTTCCATCTGATGTTAACAGGGTACCTTTGCTTGAGCTATTCCACATTTAACTTCCTTAATCCATCTTCCATCTGATGTTAACAGGGTACTCAAGTACTTAAACTTGCTTGAGGTTTGTCCCACTGACTTTGATGTTGTATTTTGAAGCGTCAGTTTTCTTTGTAATTAGCATTACTTCTGTTTTTCTGCTGTTCAAACTAAGACCCTTGTTTTCACTTTCGTTACAATTATATCCCCCATTTCTTGCAGCTGTGTTTCATTTTCAGCCATCAAAACTTTATAGTAAGCATATTGCAGGTTGCTAACAATATGCCCACCAGCCGATATTCCTGGCATACCATGTAAGGATCTAATTATTATTTCACTGTACAAACTGAATACATAGGGTGGTAGTACACATCCCTGTCTATTGCCTTGTTTAATGTCTTGACTTGGTTAAATATCCTAATGGGTGCTTTTTTTCCAGTACATGTTTTTTTCACTATTCTTAGATCTTTACCAACAATGTTTAAGGTTTTCAAAATTCTAAAATGTCTTCATGTTTCACGTTATCAAATGCTTTCGTGTAATCAAAAAAATCAATAGAACACAAATTTAGATCTCTGTTCATGTCACTCTTTTTTTCTGAATGTGTTTTCAAGACAAATATGGCTTCAACAAAACCACACTGTTCTTCTCCACTTTATGGTTCAATTTTGCACCTTTTTTATTTTATAATTATTCTCATTAATATCTGAGGTACATGACTCATTAAACTAACTGGTCGATGTTCTCCACTTTCAACTTCACCAGGTGTTTTTAGCGAAGGTATGCAAAAGAGATTTCAAAGAGTTAATAGGTACATGTCCAATGTTAAAATATCATTTAACAATTTTGTCAAAACTTCTAAACCCAGTTTTAATTCTTCACACGTGATGTTATCGGGTCATGGATATCTACATTTCTTCATGTGGTTTATAGCATCTTCTACTTCTGCTTTCAGTACTGGCGGTCCTTCCCAATACTCCTGACTCTCTGTGTCTGGTCTGCTGTTATCATCGTATAGCTCTTTTCCATACTCTGTCCATCTTTAACTTATCTTCTCCTTGTCCATTAATATTTCACCTTCTTTTGTTTTCAAGCAACTACTTGTTGTATATTTTCTAAAACCTGGCAGTTCTTGTATTCTTTTATACATGTCATATGTGCTCTTCATTGTCTCTCAATTTCTTTGCTCTTGTTATTTAGTCATACTTCTTTCACTGCATCACATTTATGTACAATTGCTATATGTATTTTTTGTTTAAATATTCATCTTGGTTGTGTTTTTTCCTTATAATTTCGATCAAATGTAAACTTTCTTTTGTAATCTGTAATTTTTTTAAACTTTTTTTTTAGTGATATTTTTTAAAATATCTATTGTAATCACTTTTTTAGCATTTGAAAAAATGCTGTGGTAGGTTCTGCAACGTCCTGTAAAGGATACGCAACTAACTAACTACTTTACTACTTAATCTAACTAATACCCGTTCTGATATAGTCATGTATCCTTTTACAGTTTTTGCTCTTTCTTTGTTCAAAATTATTTTGATACCCCATTCATTTTTTGTCAACCTGAGTAAATATTTCGAAAGTCAACTGAATACATTTGCCCTGCTCCAGTATGTCTTTTTTTCAAACAATCCCAGGAAGTTTACGTTCATTCTTCTCATTTCAGTCATGATGTTTTCCAGTTTATCAACCGGCGTGAGTGTTCTCACATTCAAAGTTCCAGTGATTAGTGTCTCGTTTTTTGGTTTGAGTACAGTAGCCAGATGACGGTATGACAGCATATGTCGCACATGCAGGCCAGTGTTGCCACTTTTCTTTGACAGAAACATCTAGAAATTAGTCCCCCCCCCCCCCTCCCCCCTCAAATATCTGGAAATATCTAGATTTGCGTGGGAAACATCTAGAAATAACACCCAAAAGAAACAGTCACAAATTACATAGCAATTAATATGATTTACCCTATAGAATGATGTCATCATCTTCATTGATGTCTATCTCACAAGATCCACAGATAAAGATAGCTTGGGTAAGGAAGTTGAAGCTTCAGATCAAAAAGCGTTTAGCTATTCTAATGTTTTTTAAATACACAATCAGGGAGCTGATAAGTTGAACAGCATTTTCCTACTCTTATAAAGCAACATTTTATTGTCAAGATAGCATTTAAGAAGTCAAGTTTAACCTATTTCTTAGGTCAGATTTGATATAATTCATAGCACTGAAAACTCTTTCTACATCGCATTTGAATGAGGTAGTATCATGACAGAAATGGCACTTTAAAAGAGCTTACAGAATGGACTGTTTCCTAAGGCATCTTTACATTGCCTCACTTTACTCTAAAACTCTTCAGTTTCTGTTTTGTTTGTCCAGTCAACCAGTTTATTTTGGTTAAATGATATTCTGCTTCCACCACACTATTATCAGTAACCCTTAACAATTTCATAACTTTACAATATTTACGTATGTCCTTTACTGGCTGAAGTATGTTGCTCACAGAAAAGAGTTAAATATTTTTAAATACATCTAGATATTCATGAAGTCTCTGTTTCAGTTGCTTGATAATAAGACAAGGGAATCTTGGCAGCGCGTTCTTAAGTTGTTCTCTTCATTTTATGTTAACAGTCCCTGGAACCGAAGTTTTATCTTTTTTTAGTCTCTGCATGACTCTTTAAGTCTTGTATTTTCGCTTTAACTTCACGCTTGTAGTACTCACAACGAGCCTTAGTTGGATCTCCCAGGAACTGCCATCATCGAGTCTTCAATGATGTCACCAGGCAGCCATTCTTTCCGAAATTGTTTGCTCATATTGCTTTACTTTTGGCATGTTGAAAGGTTTTCCAAAGTGGAAAACATATATGAAGGTGAGCGATTGTTTAAAAAAAAAAAAAAGACATAAAAAAGAACAACAAAGTCAGCATCACATCTATTTTTTCACAACACAGTGAGGATACAGTTAAAAAAAAAAAAAGTTAGTATGATTTACGTGCGCTCTTGATCAGTACCGGGGCTACCAGATTGTTGAGTGTAGACCACAATGAGTTCAAAGTTTAAGTAATCTCAGTTACCACAGTGTACGTGCCCAGACCAAAACACAAAATGTGCAATAAATAAATTATACAGTAATTTTTAAACTGACATTGAAAGAAAAAAATCTGTAAAATATCTAACTCCAAATGAAAAGCAAGTAAAATTACATCTACCATCCCCCGTGTGGGTTCCGGGGCCCCATTGTGGGGGAAAACAAGAATAGACCCACTGCCTCTCCAAAAGCATGTCGTAAGAGTCGACTAATTGAGGAGCTTCCTTTGAAGTCGGAGTGCATCTGCCGGAAAGGCAAGGAACCAACAGTCCGTATTCAAGAGAATGAGATCTGTAAAACTGATGCACACGCAACACTCAGGTTCTGGAGCAGGACTGCAGTTCAGCAGTGGACGAGCAACCAGAACCTTCCGCCAGAGTTTACAGCTGGTGAACGCGAAGAAGAAGAAGAAGAAGACATCTACCATCTAGACGTGAAAAAGACCACAAGGATGCAAGGGGAAACATCTAGATCTGGATGTAAAAAATCTAAAGTGGTAACACTAGTGCAGGGCCCTGAATTTCTTGAACTCCCTAAACGTCATTTACGTTTATCGACTGTTGTGCAGACATGACTTCTCTTTGCAAAATACTCACAGCAGTCTGTGGGAGCAGTGCCCATACTGTGGGAGGAAGGGTGGGGGGTTGTCCTAGTCATTGTACCTATAGAGGCATCCTGTGCCCAGCACAGTCAGAGGGATGACCAGTACTGACAACTTATCATCTGCCTGGCATGACTTCACATAACCCTGATCGGGAAACTAAGCGGTTGCTCTACCCATTCCCAGGGAGAGGGAAGGAGACACCTAAAATCTCCTTACGCTACCTCGCTACCCGACAAATAAAGACATGGAGGGGGTAACAAAAAGGAAGAGAAGATTTTGATTTATTGCTCGTACCTATTTCATTGTTGTACAGCAGATTAAATTCTAAGTGATTACTTAATTTTTTAAATTATACGTTATCACCAGTCAGATTAATTATTCTAAATTTCAATTGCTTTGAACGTTTTTCTGGAGTTTGGTGGTAATACTTCCTTTCCCACAGTTTCTACAAGGTGTGGGAGGAGAGCCTAGGCGGAACATTCTTCTAGCAGAAGTTGCAACATGCATTTCTGGATAAGAGACTTCGTCTAAAAACAATTTGCTAGAATTAAAATAAATTGTCAGTACAATGTTCAGAGCCGTACAGATGGAATAAAAACGATGGTGGGGTCTGAAATAGTGTTTTTCTGAAGGAACAGTCTCGCCTATGGGCTGTGAAAGCATTTCATAATCCTGATAATTCGTAAAAAATAAAGTACAAAATTGCCTCTCAAAACCATAAGTAAAAAATAAAGTAAAGTAAAGGACCCTTTTCCACGCCTTTAAGCGTATAGGGCATATAGGGTTAGACCTATTTTTTATAGACCAATCGGCACAAGATGGGTGATGTGGTCAGTATCATGTCGGCTACCTCTTCTTCCTGGGACTGCACCCGGTACTTACACAAGGCTGGGTCGACCTGGGAGCCAAAGTCATTTTTGAAAACAGTCCGGCTCCTCCAGGGAGCGAACCCACGACCTTCCGATCCGCGGCTAGCGTCTAGCCGCTCCGCCACGGGGACTCCCTCTCAGAACCATAAACTGGCAATAAATGACAAGGTTTATTTGCTAAGTGCTAAACCCAGGCCCAACACAAAGCCAAAGTCAACATGGACGAACAACCGCCACCTTTCACTGTAATATACAGCTGGCGAACAAGGAAAAAGAAGAAGCACAAGAAACAGAAAAAGAAGATTTGTAAAGTGCTGAAACAAATGTACACCGAAATTGATTAGGAGTAAGTGGATGATTCTGGTAATGTCGAGATCCGGGGAACCAAGACCACTTACGCTTATCTATATGCCACACGATGATAGTGACGGTGAGGTAGTATTTCCTTATCAACAGAAAGGATAAAAGACAGCGCATCAGCTTTGTGGTCCTATCGTTCAACATTGTGAGAACCACTGGTCTTCTCCAGCATCGTTGATCAATAATATGATCTGTATGCCGGTGTTGATGTGGAGCTAAGTGTTTGTTATTCCCCACATGTTGCCCAATACCGCGGTGAACACTTTCAGGTTTATAACAAAACCAGCCCAGAGATGGGGGTAAAGGGTGGGGGAAGTGACTGTCTGCGATAGAATTAGGAAAATGTCTTCACTGGAATTGATTTATCACAGTCCAGTTGGAAGGATTTTAACCAGTTCTGGTATCATTGTCGGCTCTGTGGCTAAGTCGATGCGAACGCTTCGTAATGCCGGGGTGCCGGGTTCGATCCCAGCTATGGGCTATTCGCCATTGCGTTGGTTTCGTCAGTGGTATCAGTGGGCCGGATGTCTAGCAAGCAATGGTAAACTACTAAACGTAAATTTGCTTAGAGAAACCACACAACAGCCAGGGGCTGCTGGGGTTGGTTCTGCAATGTCCTGTAAAGGGTACGCAACTAACCTGGTATCATTGTTTTGAATTTTCCTCCTGGTTTCAGTTTTTCCGGTACTTAATTTATAACTTACCCCTGACGTCACGACAACGTCACGGGAGACATTCCCAATAAATTCTAAGGTGTTCAGGTTCTAGTTTCTCGTGATTTATCTACAGCCAAGTTTAGGGTTAGGGTTAGGGTTAGGAGACACTAGATGAACACTCAACAAACAAACAAAAAAAACACCACACAACAGCACACTTCCACCCCTTGAAATAATGGACTGTCAGGTCAGCTGTGGATTCCCACATGGATTTCGTGTTTGGGGTACGTTATAAATTAAGAACCGTTTTTCCTGTTGATTTATTCCAGCCGACTTACGGTCTATTGGGTGCTCTGTAACCCTGTAGCTCGATGCTAGCCAGTCGGTCCAAAGATCTTGGTTTTGATTCCACAATGATTTTATTATCATGGGATCACCATGTAGACCCAGCTTGAGATGAGTATAAGGAATGAAATGGAAACGCGACCGGGGTGATACTGACCAAAACACCCACCTATTTGACTATAACATTATGAATAGCACTAATTGCCAGTAGCGTGAAAAGGGTACAGCATATTGGCATATTGTCTTGAGTTCGTGCAGTAGCTTCAAATACCGAACGAGCTTTTTTGCACACATTTCAAGGCAAAATAATATTAATCTGTCTTCCATCATACTCGCTCTGAGAAGTAAGACAAACAAATTGTAATGAGTACCATTCAACTGATACAATTTGTTTGTCGTACTGTTTATGTGTCGGCATCTGTAGCGATGGGGATTATGAACAGTGTTGGTTATGTGGAAATATCTGATTCGACTCCAGGTGCGAGCAATCTGGTAGTAAACCATTTTGCGTTGACATTGGTATCGACAGCCGACCGTTGAGTAAGCAAAAGCAAACCACTGAAAAAAAAACTACCTATTAAAACCACAAATAGCCAAAACATCCTGCGTTGGGTTTCAGCAACATCATGTAAAGGATCCACAACTAACTGTAACTGTTTATAAGGTCTAATAAAATGTCCCTCGGAATTGTATTTATGTGTTTAACGTACAACACAACGAAACCAACTGATTACATCTGGTACTCTGTTGTCAGCTATAAACTACATTACGGTCCGATGTGTTTGTTATTCCACGTACGCTTACTTAATAAAAATCGATGTAACCTATCGTGCTACTTCAACCGTTGGATTCTAATTTATTGGTTGGATGTTAATGTAAGGGTTGGATAATAAATTATTGGCTGGATATTAGTTAAATGGTTGGATAATAGCTTAATAGTTGGATATTATTTTAATGGTAGGATAATAATTAAATCATTGGGTATTAATTCAACAAATGCATTTATTCACTGGTCTGTTGTGCAATCGTATGTCACATAAGGCTCGCAATTAATTCCTTCACTCCGTTCTATCTTGTTTAACGGTTCTGTCCTGTTTACTATATATTAATTCAATGGCTGGATACTAATTTCATGGCTGGACATTAATCTAATGGCTGAAGAATTAATTGAATGGTTGAATTCCCTTTCGGCTCCGGGTCCCATTATGAGGGAACTAAAGAAGTTTTTCTCCCCGACAAGCATGTCGTGAAAGGCGACTGATTAGGGGTTTCTTAAAAGAGATTTTGGGGGGTGAAATATGCAGATATCGAAATCTAGATATAAATGTCAATATAACGTGCCAACCTCACTTGTAAAGGTGAACGTGGAAAAGGAAGAGAACTGGTTGCATAGCCGGTTAAATTATTATTCCCTAGCTGCTGGCTCAGATGCACAATAGACATTGCTAACGATTAAACGTTTAAAAAGCATGTCTATCACAGTGAATGAACCATGTCTGGCTAATATGCAGCGTGTTAACGCATAAATATACCACTGATTTTTACATCCCTTGTGTAGACAATGATACTTCTTTTTCTTTTTTTTTCCTAGCACTGACCGACATTAAACCCTGGCGAAAAGCTTTGGTTGTTCATCCAATTCTAGACTTTAGCCTTGGGCCAGAACTTGAGGTTTTGCGTGCATATGCGTTTTACAGATCTGGTTTACTGTGAATGTAAACTGTTGGTTCCTTGCCCTGTAGGCGAACCACATATGGCGAATATTTGATGTAAGAGATGTAATATTGTTACTATGAGAGACGAGAGCCGTTCAGTGGGAAAGTGGTGGGGAAGGGGGTTAGTTAAAATCAGAGTTATTTTAGGAACTGTATTTAGTCTTATATTCAGTGGGACATTACATTCAATGGTCAGAATATTAGCTCCTGACTACATCGGATATTCGTGTAGACAAGGGCTAGACGCGCGTCTGCTGGCCAGGTCTTAGTTTCTGAAATGCATCTTGTCAGTCACAGTGGCTTTCTGCTGACGTAAGAACCATCTGCACACACACACACACACACACACACACACACACACACACACACACACGCACGCACGCACGCACGCACGCACGCACGCACGCACGCACGCACGCACGCACGCACGCACGCACGCACGCACGCACGCACGCACGCACGCACGCACGCACGCTCGCTCGCTCGCACGCACGCACGCACGCACGCACGCACGCACGCACGCACGCACGCACGCACGCACGCACGCACACACACACACACACACACACACACACACACAGACACACACACACACAGACACAGACACACAGACACACACACACACACACACACAGACACAGACACACAGACACACTCACACACACACACACACACACACACACACACACACACACACACACGTGATGCTAACAGACTCGCACTGGATGATGACAAAGATGGGAAAAGACATGCTCCACCCAGAGTGGCAAGCAACGCTAGTTAACCTAATTTGTATTTTCTCTCCGGCAGGTAGGTGTACTGGGAAATGAATAGACAGACATACTGACTGGTGTTGTCCCTCTGGGGTGTGAATTGGTGCATTGTGAGGCAAATGTTTTCGGGAGCAAGTGAACAATGACTAAGCGAGTAAAGATTATTACGGTCAAAAGAGAATAATGAAGCAGGTAGCGACCAGCGGATCTTGACCACATTCAATAATTAGAGAGGACTTATCACCACTTCCATATACAGTTTACTAAAGCACGTAAACTTACGAGGAAGTGAACGGAAACAAGCACTAAAACAGCTGGGCGAGGAAACAGAAAGGGCATCGAGTTAACGTTGGACACTACGAAACGTCGTCGGTATCGGCCTAGGTAGACTGGTCTGAGCTCCTAGTGGAAAAGAACTAGACATCCCTTCAAAGCGAAAGTGTCTGATAAAAACGTTTGCCAGTATCTCTTTACCATTTGCAAAAGTCCAACGTCTATTCATGAACCAACCGCAAGTTTGTCACTCTGGTCGAGAAGGTAGTCGCATAATTTGCTACCGCAGCGACAATATATGACACCATATCTCACAATACCTGCTGCAAAGTCACAATTTCGTCTTTTCCCTGACCGAACGTCCGATAAAGTACTTCGGGGGATGTCTGGGGCCTAGCTTCAGGAACGAGGTTGGTCCACCCTTCGAAATTGTCTAGGGAGATAATGGGCTAAAACAATTGTTGACAAAAGAACTTTTTGCTAATGGTCGGTGGATCCCTGCTGCGCATGCTACCCTTGTGGAGTTCTCCTTATTGTTAAACAAAAGACAGGAGGGGCACACACTCAAACTTCTACTGGTTCCATTGGCACTGTTAACTTTTCCGCTGGCTACGGAAGACATAGATGATGCGCTTGTGGGACTGCACCGAATTATGCAATGTCGGTTCCTTTCTAGATCAACACAACTCAAATGATCTTGCACGTTTCTTATCAGTCACTTAGGCTAAAATGGGTACCAGGAAATGTTCCGCGAAGCAAAGACAGCCGGTTTGATGTTCACCATAGAACCCATAGAGTGTCGATTGGTCTAATAGGTCCGGTCCCATCCGCCTAATGCTACACTGAAGAGTACATGATATTCACTAGTATTTGCCCAATTTACGCCAGCCATGCGGCCGTAAATCCTCAGGCTGAAAGAACCCCCCCCCCCCCCCCCTTTTTTTTATACACCATAAAAGTGGTAAAACAAAGGCAGAAACTGACAGTTGTGGCCCAATTTACTGGACCCGATAAGGTGCCGGTGTGTGGGTTTATACAGACAGGGCCAGAATGAAGTACAAGTGAAGGATAGGGGCAGAATAATGAAACAACCAAACACTTTAAAGCAATGTATTCTTAAAATACTGAATCAGCTCACCTGTCGTCAGGATTCTCCAGGATTGACTCCAGATCAGACGCGGAGCCCAGGTCGTCAGCGAATACTAGAGCCATCTTGCGACACACCCCAGGTGAGATGGCTAGCTGGGGATCAGATTTTCTTCCCGCCTGGAGTTATGCAGTTCTCTGAAGGTCGCTAACTCATGGTGGTATCTGAAAGAAATCAACAAATAAATCGGTCGAGCGAAAAATCGGTTATAGCCCTGAACAGGGGGGGGGGGGGGAGGGGGGGGGCTGCTATCATGAGGCTGAGTGAAGAGCTGCCAACAGAATAAACTCCGAATAATTTCATGCATTTTACTTGTTAAGAATTATGGTTGAAATCGCACTTTAAGTCGATGCCGCGAGGTGTTGATCAAGAAGTCTCTCCAGATCCTCCTGCCTCTAAAATTTGATACACATGCCAGAGGCACCAGAAGCTAGAGGCTTAGGCCCCACTGTGCCCCAACCTCCCTTTCCCCGGTAAAAGGGTGAGTGAATTAACGTAAAATTAAACCATCAAAACAAATTCAGTTTTTGAAAGTATTTATTTATAAATGTAATATTATTTCAAGCTAATCATTACATTTATTTTCTATTCAGCAAAACAGCAATAATAATAAATAATATTTTGGCAGACTGTCGAGGCGGTTTTTTAATATAGAATAATTGGAGGCAGTATTGAGAGAGAGAGAGAGAGAGAGAGAGAGAGAGAGAGAGAGAGAGAGAGAGAGAACGAACGAACGAACGAACGAACAAACTTTATTTTCAAAGGGTTACAAATTGGGCACGCAGGCCCGTCTGACATTAGGCCCTTCTAAGTACTCAGAGAGAGAAAGAGAGAGAGAGAGCGAGAGAGAGAAAGAAAGAAACTGACATGCAGATAGATATACAGACAGAGAGAAAGAGAGATAGATGCTGATAACAATAGAAAGAACGGAGGACCAGATTACTGTTTTCTTTTTCCATATACGTCATCTAATCCGCCATTTTGGGGCAGTCTTGGCCAAAATACTTTAATATTTACGTCAAATCTAATCCGCCATGTTGGCCTAGTCTCTCACAAAATACTTTACTATATACGTCATCTAATCCGCCATGTTGGCCCAGTCTCTCACAAAATACTTTACTATACAAGTCATCGGCTATCCTCCGAATAACGGTCCTAAATTATCGAGGCGGAAAATATACCCTAACAGGGCCTCAGTCACATGTTAATTGCGCACTTCCGCGGACTATAACGCTAACGCGGCGTGGATTGGGGCTAAACCAGATGGCTAGGACTCACGATAAAATAAAATGAAAGAAGCTGTAGGAGAGGCGGTAGCTGCTGCTCGTGAGTCCCAGCCATCTAGTTTAGCACCAATCCAGGCTGCGTTAGCGGTGTGGGGGATACTCTCACGGTGGCGGAAGTCGCCGCAAGTGCACAATTTAAGACGACGCCTGGATAATTTCGGACCGTTATTCGGAGGATAGCCAAGTCATCTAATCCGCCATGGTGGCACTGTCTCTCTCAAGATACTTTACTATATAAGTCATCTAATCCGTCACTTTGGCAAAGCCTCTGTCAGATGCGGCGAAATATTTTCTTTTTCACGCCATCTAATTCGCCACCGTGAAAATTAGCAACCTCTTAGGCTGAGGAACCGATCCTTACCCTAAATTTGTTTCGTCTAATTAAAAGACTTTTTTCCAAGTCTTTAGACTTTTTGGCCATATATGGCTAGACCTATATTTTTTTATAGACACATAGGCACTCGATTGGTGATGTGCTCAACATCAAGCCGGCCGCCTTTACTTCCCAGGAATATACCTGGTACGCACTCAATGCGGCGATGACCTAGCAGCCAATGTGATTTTTTAAAAAAGAATAAATAAAGACCCGAACCTACCACATTCCGATCCACAGACAGCGTCTAGCCGCTACACCACGACGGCTCCCCCACAACTGATATGACTAAAAAACTGTACTCTTGCCACACACGATACCATACAACAATCGTAGAAAACACTGCAGGACCACATTTTTCGAAACCGAGAATTTGTCTGTAATGAGTACAAACATGGATAGGCAACAGCTGAAGGAAGCTCTAGCGTGTCACTCTATCTACCTCTACTGCAACAACAAGCTGAGCAAGCTCAGAGACTGAGATAAAAAAAATGGAAAGCTAGAGGGGGGGTGGGGGTGGGGGGGGGGTGTTGGGATGGGGGTGGTGGTGGTGTGTGCCCTTTTGTCTGCTCCCTTTGTGAAACATACAGTAACCAGTCTAGCGATGAACCCATAATAAAACGCGACCCTTGTCGCAGGCATGATCAGCGATTAGAGTGCCTTATACTCGGTGGTTATGTTCGCCCGTGTGTGATGAAAGTATGAGTGTTTTGCCTGTGTCTGATGTCAGAAGACTTGTTTCTCAGTATTTGATGTTCGAAGACTTTTAGCTCCGACGCATTGTTGACCTCCAAACGACTCCACAGACAATCGATATGAAACTATAGAACAAAAAAGAAAAAAAAAAAAATCTCAAAGCTGGCGACCACATTTAATACACAATAGAACAATAACCCAACTCAAAGAAAAGTAACTAAAATATTAAGATACCTATCTGTACACAAACAGCACAGCAAGGAAATAAAGCCTAATGAAAAGTTCCGTTTGTAACAGATACACTTCCCAAACATCTCTCTGACACGCATTACCAAGTGTTTGTTTTTGTAAAAAAAAAAAACGTTCTTATTACTCACATTTCAAGGACGGCCAACGATTAATTTTTCCTGAATCTGTTTTCACTGTCTACTCCCATCTGCGTCAGCAAAGAAAATTAACTTTCACTGCTTGTTTTATACAAGCACAACGCTGCAGTTGTGGGAAGAAACAACTGGTTGTACTTCGACAGAAAGATTCATTAAGCATAAAATCCTATCTGTACAAGCTTGAGTACAGTGATCTGGCAGATAGTCTGAGGACTGATGAGGGGTACGAAGTAAAACTCTTTGTCATCAAGGTGGGCACAAGAGGGATAATTGCCAACTACACATTCACTGTCCTGCGCAAAAAGGCACTGAAGCAACTGGTTGATGCTGCAGAGACAGCTTCCAGCAGGCTTTTGTCAAAGTGGAACGACTTAGGAGATAGGCCTCGGTAAACTGGTCCCAAGCCCCTAGTGGAAAAGCACTTTCAAGATCTTTAGGCCAAATGTTGTCCGATTAACGTCTGCCAGTGCTACTCTGCCAACTGCTGAAGTATGTCCAATAACCGTTCATTTATCCCTCTGGTCGTGTAGGTAGATGGTTAATTTGCTACCACAGCACCGATCACCATAACCTCAGTACCTGTTGCATTAACCATAACGTCTTGTCTGATTAGAGCTGCAGGAGAAGTCGTGACCCGTGTTAGGCTGAACCCACGAGACTGTCTAGGGACAAACTGGCAGAAACAACTATTGACAGGGGGACAACTAATGAATATCGGTAGACCCCTGCTGCGCATGCTCCTGCCGTGGAGTTCTACTTATATTACTGGGTTGTATGGTTTCGTAGATACTGTCCACCCTGTATGCGGCAGCCAGCTATGGCTGAGGCCGTAAGAGAGGAGTTCACTGGATGCCGCCAGTTTTCTCATTGATTGTCAGGAGCTTATTTCAACTCTTCTTCTTCAGCATTCCGAGCCCTTGAGGTTGACTGCTGCAGATATCTCCATTCATCTCTTAGGTTTGCCTTCTCTTTCCAGTTGGTGACGCAAAGATGTTTGCAGGTCTGTCTGGAAATTATCTCTCCATCGTATTCTTGGTCTGCCTCGTGGTCTACGACCATTCATCTCCCTCGTGTATAGTTTTTAACTTCTCTGTCATCTGAAATTTTTTTCAATATGCCCCATCCCATTTTAGTCTATTAGCTCTCATGATGCCAGTTATAAGTGGTGATTTAGCTGATTTCAGCTACCATAAAAAAAATTAACTAACTGGCTGTGTGTGTGTGTGTCTGTGTGTCTGTGTGTGTGTGTGGACATGTGTGTATGTGTGTGGGCGTGTCTGTGTGTTTTAATGATGAATTTACACTGCATAATTCTGCCAGGATCCGCTGTTATACTTAAAACTGAATGTTGGCAAGATCCCAAACTTCAA
>CAJHNH020000935.1:109205-111705 GCA_905116865.2 Candidula unifasciata | reverse complement strand
ATTTCACCATGCCAGAGCTTTAAACACTTCTAAAATATTTAGATACTGGGCCTAACACACAACCCCCCCTCCCCCACCTCCCAGAAAGTGACAAAACCTGTGGACAGGCCGTCTATTTCTCGGAAATAAAAAAGTAATTGCCAGACAACAACAGACTGCGACACCTATAACCCCGGCCACGTTAGACTAGTCCAACCAACTTATTAATGAAGTTGACCTACAACCAGTGATGTGTAAATGGGTAGACCGTCGACCATGTCTTTTATTTTTCTTTTCTCTGGGAGTTTTGTTGCAATAACTGCTTGCTGCTCTGAAGTTTGTTGAGTTTCTTTGAGGCACATGAAATTGCCACAGTGGTCCTATCTTGCAGCATCATGACCAAGCTGGCTGCCTCTGGATTTTGTGTCTGCTCGATGATCTATCACTATATATATATATATATATATAATATATATATATATATATATATATATATATATATATATATATATATGTAAATATATATATATATATATATATATATATATAATATATATATTATATATATATATATATATATATACCCTATAGACTCGGAAAAACTACTGAACCGATTTAGCTGAAATTTTCAGGATATGTTTGTTTTGATACCGGATGTTGAACCATCATGGTTTGAAATTTAACCTGTCATTGTTAGAGATAGTTTGCGACAATTTATGCCATAATATTCGAAACTAATATTTATAATTTTAGTGATTTCTAATTATAGCCACGTTAGTAATTGCGCATGCGCCGTAGTCAAAACGCAAGGCTTCAACCATTCGCCGGCGAGTTACGTGCAGCCAACGCCTTCTCTAATACATAGAGTAGGTCGTGGTACAGCAAACAAGACTATCTCTATATTTGCCACAATAACCATATTAAACACGATTTCTATTTTCTATTTTTTTTTCAAACAACCTTCGATGGGGTGGGGGGGGGGCATCAAGGACTATCTCGACGTCGGCGATGACATTGACTGCGACATTAACCTTATTAACCGTGTTGGACACGTGCGATTTCTATTGTTGTGCCGTTTCATTAATATATCTGGAGTATCTGTCTACGAGAAAACAATTGCCTGCGGTTTTGAGTTGTGTTATAATCGGGACACAGTAGTAGGGACACACATCTCTAATAGTTTAGTTCTCTTTTCGGTGTTCTGATTAAGTGGCTGCTTGTTCGAATGGTTAGAACACTGGGTTTCCGTGCGGGAGACCAGGTTTCAAATCCGCAGCAGTTAATTTTTTTTTACCCCGGACTAAAATAATATCCTCATCTGCTCTGTCGTGGTGACAGCACTAGCAATGTTGCCCTTAATACTAAAAAAAAAAAAGACAAGTAAATGGGTAAACCATTTGATAATTAAATTTGACTATTTCGCATACTTATGATTGCATTTTTTAACTTTCCGATTGCATGGTTACGCTGAAATTTCATAGCTTTCCATTTATTTTCATTTAGATTTAGTTATTTCATCTGCGTTGGAATTTTAAGCTGCGCTGTTTACCATAGCGTTCATTTCCTAATTATGGTGCTTTTTTTTTCCTGTGTTCATTTGCTTTTCAAGTTTTTTTTCTCCCAACTACTTCAATGAGAGAAAGAGGTTGTCGGTGAATTTAGGGAGGGGGGGGGGAACTATTAACTGAGAGAGCTTTAAGTCACAGTAACTGCTTTACCCACATAAAGTAGCAGCAGCAATAATAGTTGTGGTTGGACTGTTACACCATAGTGCTCTCAAGTGAAGACCGCCGGTAAGGTTATGGCGTTCTTCTGTCGGCAAGTGAAATTATACTTCCTAACCTGACCAGTCTGTGGCGACAGCACTAGCCATGCGGAACCGAATCTTCTGGCTCACGACTCTCTGTCTACTCCGATGGTAACACAGATAGCAGTGACATTATTTTAGCTTCTGTGGTGGTTGTGACAATACGCTCGGTGACTCCAGAATGTTATTCCTTAACCTACTTTTATTTCTTTGTATTTTGAAAGTATACAGGAAAATAGGGATTTGGATACATTCTTTATTTTAAGTAGGCGAAATGAACAAGCATTTAATTCTCCTGGGATGTTGGCGATATCACACACTAAAACTGTTTCCCAGACGTTAAGTGTTGAGGTACAGAGATAAGACTGACCAAGCAGACTTACTGACTGGAGATTGTGCACACCATCTGTTGGTGTCAGATGTTTCATCTCCTAGCCCAGACTTTTAGGAGGCAGCTAACTCCGGCTAATTGTGGTTAATTCCCCCTGAGGTTACCTAACTCGACGTAGGTCCGACGGTCACTATTGACACAGTGAGCGGAAAGTGTTGGCAGAAGAATTGACAAAGTCGGATTTTTATTGTGATGACAGGTGAAGTAGACTGGAGGTGTGACTAGGCCATTAGCTGGGACCAAGCCTTAATTGAACCAGGAGATCCTAGGCGTGGGAATTCAAAACTTGTTGTACAGTCACTGACTGACAGGAATATACACCA
>CAJHNH020000935.1:0-107223 GCA_905116865.2 Candidula unifasciata | reverse complement strand
TGAGTTTAAAAAAATATATCTATCTGTATTCAAGACCAACAGGGCAGATCTAAGATATCCATTTAACATTTAAAAGAAGTTGTAATAAGGCGCCTGTAACGGCTGTTGGAAGACCCCGACTAGCACACGAATTGACCCTAGATGACAGTTGGTTTCTCTTGGGTAGGTGCTGAAGCACAGTCGTAAACTGGGTACCAGAGGAAGGCAACACATCACATGTGTTGCGTTCAGTATGGTAATGAGCCAGAGGTTGTCTTTGGCTACGAGATAGTTGTTAGATGTGAGAAGCAGTCTCATTCATGGACATTGTAGTCATAGCCGCTTTCCACATTGCAGATGGCTGGTAGATGTACATTGCTAGCGGCAGCCCTTACAACTCAAGTATCAGGGGCCATAACCATGTGTAGTGTTTGTCGACGAGGATATAAAGGCACAATATGAGAGTACCGAAACACCAACAACCAGTTCGCTGACAGCCTTCGCCCGAACAAGACGTTGAACTCTCAAGCCCGCCTCGCCTGAACACGTTGCCCGCTAACTATCCATTCGTTGCCTGATTTTCGATAGCTAGCTACTGGACAGAATCGCTTGATATTCGGCTGACTCTGTCTCGACTAAACTATCGGAATCGGCTGCGGGTGAGTCATTAGCAGCCCGTGTATGCACCTAGACAACGACAACGACCAGCAACAAAGATCTACAAGAATCAACAGAGGAAGGAACAACGCCCTAGGTAATTATAATTTACATTATAAACTCTCTAAACCGGAACCTAGGGCGTGCGTTTAACCTCTAAATAAATTCGAGAACTTTTATAATCGCCGTAAGAAAATAGAAAATGGACACTGCGCCCATTACGATTGAATCACCAGGATCACCAGCGCAGGGGGCCGCTCCTCCGGGAGCCGACCCTTCAGAGGTGCCTGATGCCGCCTCAGTAGCGACGCAAGGACCCCCTCGCCAACGCAAGCAGCGGCAGCCTGAGACCAGCACACCGGACATCATGCAGTGCTCGCGCTGCAATAGACAGACGAACCGACAAGACGATCACAGCCGCAATGAACCCTGAAATCTCGCTACAAATTTCTGAAATTTCAGCGGAAATCATAGCTCTCCGCCAAGAAAAGGCCGACACTGACGCTGACAGAACGCAGATGCTAGACCTGATTTCGCAGATGCGTGACGAAATCAAAGCATTGAAAGACGACAGACAAGAACAAATATCGCAGCAAACAAAGTGGCTAGCAGAGGCTGCACGAATGCAAGAAAACCTGACAGAAATGGACACTAAAATTACAAGCAGGAAAAAAGCTGCAGACGAGACCCGCCGACAGGAAGGAAGAAAGGGAGGAGAGACGAAAGGAAACCCGAAGCACTTAGGGAAGCCCGCGAGAGCACGTATAAAGAAGTCACCCTTATGATCCAGGCAAAAGCAGAAGCCGAAGCTGCAGTGCTGGCGGCAAGAACAGAGCGCGCCCCTGCTAGAGAAAGCAAGAGAGGGCCTCCAGAAAAACTGTAAAACAAAACCAAATACCGACAAAAGCACACTAACCGAAGCGGTAGTGATGCAGCACCAGGAACAGATGACAGACCCCGATATGAACGAAGAACCAAGCGATGAAACAGCCACCAGGCAGCCAGTCACCCCACTCAGAAGCCTGAAAGCAACATCTGACGCAACTTGCGAGGCTGACCTCGAGGCATTGCTTGAAGAATACAACGAGCATGTTATCCCGCACAAGCTGGTGTACAACGAAGAAAGTAGGCGCTACTGCGTTGAATACCACTATGAAACCATCGGGAAAAAAGTCAAAACACCAGAAGAAATAGAAGCAGGCCAACTTCTTGACAAATTCTATGACGAATTTAATGCGGCCCTGATCCAAATTCGCAAGAGAAATCATTGGACAAACGGCACTCCCAAGAGAAGAGGCCGCCGCCAATTCTAAAGAGCCGCAGAAAGAGCCCACTGAACAAACCGCCATCTTTACGGACAGCCTAAAATAAACAACCACCAACCGGAACGCGGGTCGACGTACCGGAGCCACTCCCGCCCGCTCCGCCCCACTGGCAAATAACCACGTAATCACCATTGAACTAACCAAAATCTTAATCTAGTTTATTTTCAGAAAAAAGAAGACAACGGAAAATACCACAGGCCGCCCGACGCTCCGACGCAGACAGCCGAGGGCATTGCACCTAAGGCGACCAGCACTTGGGAACTCCAGTCACCGTCATGCCACCCCACTCCACGTGTATGTTAATAAATGCATTTCTATTGTATTTCAGACCAAGTGACCTCAGCCGACCAGGGTGGATCCTGCCTCTATCTGTCACTCTCATTCTCCCCCGACCTCACTATCCACATCTACTGGCACATTCGGTCAAATTGACCTCTCATTTGCAGTCTATCTTACCTTCCCACTACTTCTCCACACTCCGTGGAAAAAAAAAAAAAACATTTTTTTTTTGGGGGCCCGTCACAACAACAGATTGTGACGGCCCCTGTTTGTCCTGAAAAGGAACATTGTTCGTATCGACGGCGCAACGGATGTTTGGCTTTTTCGGCGGCGGCTTTTAAATCGGCAAACCAAGCAGCAACAGGGCACCAGACACAGCGACCAGCACGAGGCAAGCCAAGCACCAGCAACAGTCAGCTAGTACCCTTCAATATCACCGCAAAGAGATCTGGAACACACCAGAACCCAAAACCGCAAACAAACGCAGCACAGCAAGGAAGCAAACAACCATAACTATCAGGTGTGACTACACACCACAAATAAAAGGGAAACCATATAAGACAGCAAAGGACCCTTCTTCGATATAGCAGGCCTCCGGGCGGCTGAAAGAGGATCAAGTTTGGAATTTTTCTTGGACAACTGGCATTGGCATTGGCAGCACCGAAACCCAAGAGGCTATACCCAAGTTGGCCAGCCCCCGGAAATGTTAGTAAAGATATAGGGGTCAAAACACTTGTCGAAGGGGGGAACTTCTGCTAAGGTTGGAAGACTCCTGTTGCGACTCCATGTCGCATAGACAGAAAGAGAGAGTAAGATTGTATTTGTCAGAGAAAATTGTATTTTGTCAGAGAATTTCCTTTTTTACAGAATATTTAGAGAGAGAGAGAAACATAAATGCATTCGTGCCACTGCTAGTAGTGACAAGTCACCGGAGCAAAGATTGATCCTAACATTGTTGTGGAGACTACTAAATGCATATTTCTCCTACAACGATATGTCACAGATGACACAAACAGGAAAATGGATTCCGTGAGAAGGGCGCCTGATGTTCTCCTGTGTAATGGGGACGGGGGAGGGGGAAAGGGGCTGGACATAGAGGGGCTGTTGATGAGAGACAAAGAGAGGGTGTGTGAGAATTAGTGACAAACGAAATGTGTGTGTGTGTAAAAGAGAGAGAGATACCAAAAAGTGAGAAACAGCATGAAAGAGAGTATGAGAAACAGTGAAGCGCAGCGATAATGAGAGACAAAGAGTTTGTGAAAGAGAAGTGAGACACAGTGAGTGTGTTAAAGAGAAATGGGCAGAGGAGAGGAAGAAAGAGTGAAAGACAGTGAGTTAGAAATAGACAGAGGGATCTAGTTAGAAAGAGAGAGAGAGAGAAAGAAAGAGAACAAGACAGACTGCAAGAAGATTAGAAAATATGGTTGTATTTGTGCGTGCGTGTGTGTGTGTGTGCGTGTGTGTTAGGAATAGTGAAAGAACCAGAGAGATTTAAGAAACAGTGTGTGTGCAGGAGAATGGCAGAAAATGAGAGATTTAGACTGGAGGTAGGGAAGGACGGATTGTCTGTCTGTCTGTCGGTCGGTCGGTCGGTCGGTCGGTGTGTGTGTGTGTGTGTGAGTGTATGTGTGTATGTGTGTATGTGTGTATGTGTGTAAGTGTGTATGTGTGTATGTGTGTATGTGTGTATGTGTGTATGTGTGTATGTGCGTATGTGCGTGTATGTGTGTATGTATGTATGTATGTGTGTATGTGTATACGTGTGTATGTGTGTATGTGTGTATGTGTGTATGTGTGTATGTATGTATGTATGTATGTGTGTGTGTATATGTATGTATGTATGTATGTATGTATGTATGTGTGTGTGTATATGTATGTATGTATGTATGTATGTATGTATGTATGTATGTATGTATGTATGTATGTATGTATGTATGTATGTATGTATGTGTGTGTGTGTAAGTGTGTTTGTATGTGTGCATGTCGTATTTATGAAGATTATGTTTGTATTGTGTGCCTGTGTGTGTGTGTAAGTGAGTAAATTTGTTTGCGTGTGTACGTGGGCGTGTTTGCGTTCGCGCGAGCGTGCGCACATTTTTTACAACCATGCTTTTGCTTTTGACTTTATATTCATAATATGCATATTATTACATGATCATGTCATGTTTTATTGATCAAATGCAACTGCTGTGTGAAAGAGAGGAGTTTGGAAGGGCCGAATGTAAGACAAGCCTGCGTGCCTAATTTGTGGCCCTTTGAAAATAAAGTTCATTTTATCTATCTATCTATCTATCTATCTATCTATCTATCTATCTATCTATCTATCTATCTATCTATCTATCTATCTATCTATCTATCTATCTATCTATCTATCTATCTATCTACGTCTATCTATCTACCTACCTACCCGTGTGTCTGACTGTCTGTCTGTCTGTCTGTCTATTTATCTGTTTGTATGTCCTGTCTGCCTGACATAATCAGAGAGTTGCATCGTTAAGGCAGGGGTTCTGTCATAGTCTGGGGATGCGTGTACAGACACGACAGGACCCTACTATACATCATCCCAGACACCTTGACCCGCCCAAGATAACAGCATACAATTTTGAGACCAATTATTTAGCATGGTTTAAAAAAAAAAAAAAGTCAGGCCGTCGTAGTGAATTACTGTATTCAGCAACATGGGATCATTAGGGTTGCGTAGCCAGCTCAGTCACCTACCGTTTCTTTGTCTGAGTACCTCTAGGATGTCAGAGGTCCAAGACTGTCATCCACTCCTCCTATCCCCATCCTTCCACCTGCCAATGAATGTTTCACACCTGACTGCTCTCTACCGCAGGAATGGCAAGCTATTCCCCAGGGATACTCTTCGGACCCTTGTTTATTTGAGTCGTCTATGCTGTCTTGAATGTCTTACTAAAAACGGTGGTCACACCCGATTTTGAAATGTCTAGTTCAGTGTCAGCTCTGTGGCTAATGCCGGGGTGCCGGGTTCAATCCCAGCTGCAGGCCATGGGCGTTGCGTTGGTTTCGACAGTGGTATTAGGGGGCCGACCGTCAAGGAAGCAATGGCAAACTACTAGACGTAAAGTTGCCTAGAGAAACCACACAACAGCCAGTGGCTGCTAGGGTTGGTTCTGCAACGTCCTGTAAAGGATACACAACTAACCTCTCTCTAGTCAAGAATCTATTCAGTGACTTTTGAAACGGTGGATGGTACAGCTTCGTTGCGTTGTAATACTTGTTTCAGGTAAATTTGACGCTGTTCTCCCCATTTACACACCGCTACACACTAGCTCGCTTATTCGGTTTTGGGGTAAGAGTTTTGGTCATGATCAAGGGTCTTCGCTTTAAGTGCTAGGTTACATTTTTTAGGCTTTTGTCTATGTCAGGGATTGTTGTTGAAGTGTACAGTTAAGTTGTTGGTTTGTGTTGTTGGTCTATGTCTGAATCATTTTCTGCGCTTTCTGGATCTTTATAGAGGACATCACTGTTTTTGAACCAGAACAAATGTGAAACATAGGTTTTTGATAAAATAATTTTGATAGATTAAGTCAACACTTAGTTTAATTTTTATGATCAACTTCCGCTCTGCCAGAGCCGTAACCAACGGCCAACTGGCTAATGTCAGGGTACCGCATAGTAACTAGGTTTGCTAAGACATTATTCTATGTTAAAAGTTATAATGGGTTTTTAGGCAGCAAAAATTAAAAAAAGATGTTCCAATATTAGTACAGTAACCGCCTTTACATCCAGTATTGGTAGACCAAGTAACCTACTGCTCAAGAGAAGAAGTCAAGTTTAGAACAATGACCACGCTTTGAAATTTACCGGGTATATATTAGGAAACGCATTTTAGGCCAACAGAGCCTCGGGCATATATCAGATAGATCTATCTGCACTGGACTGGCAATGAGGTCAACATAACAGTGGTCCCCTTAACTTTCTAGAGCATTTCCTGATGTGCCCATTTTAGACTGTAAGAACCTGGCAGCCATTTTCAAAAAATATCATCGCAGTCTGGGTTCAAACGCAAGCCCTTTGGGTCGACTAGAAAACGACTAGCCACTGTTCTGTCGCAGCTCTTAAATGTTATATTGTATCATCCTCATATTTTAAAAACCGAACTGGAGAAGTGTCATGCCGATCGCTATTACTTTCTAGTACAGTTCCTTGTAACAACATGGGCCTCAGTAGACATGTGAACTTCTTTAAGGCCCAAGCAATGGTGTGAGCGTTGTCTGAGAAGTTCCGTTTTGCCCAAACAACGGTGTCATCGTCGATCGTGTGTCCTTTATATTTTGCTTCGCACACGCCCCTTAACTAGTTTCTAACGTTCGTAGGGACGATTAAACTATTCAAGGAAAGTCACTCTGCCGAAATCCTTTTAGTTTAAGTTCTCAAGCTAATCCACATGTGCAGAATTTGAGAGAAATAACTGCGAAATTTCTTTTCAACGGTGAATTTTCTAAGTTCGTTGTCGAGTGCCATGAATACCAATGTTCCAACCACAAGTACAGGTCGCAAAATGCGTCTTTCTGCAGCCGAAGCTCTGAAATTGTTTCAGTCAGATATTTTTAATTGTGATAATGATAATAAAAATTTCGATTTTTCGGAAAGTGATTCGGACGGTGAATTTTCACTAGCGAAGCTGAGCGATCAGCTGTTCGGAATTTAGCGATTCTGATGAGTTTATTACACAGACAATGTCCTATACTACCGTATTTATGGTGTAAGAGAAGGAAAGTGCTCTAAACAAATATATTGTAGTATACTATGGCTAAGCAACATTGGAATTTATCGCAGCTACAGTCTGTAAATAACTGTACAAAGTAAATAGTAAACAGTATGTGTGTAATGGCTCATATTTTCTCTGAAATTTTGCTCAGCACTCTGTGAGAGTTAAGAGCCCCTGAGTGCTAAGCTAACCCAGGAAGTTATCATAACTTTGGAATATGTTAGGAAAGTGAACAAACTTTGAAGTTTTGTTCTCAAATTTAGATATTTACTACTCTTGTGGCTGCAAAACCATGGTAAGTGAAGAATTTGTTTGTGAAATGTTGTCCTTGTGATATTAACACCTGCTGAATTCTTCTTTCCTACTAACTATAACAAAATTAAACAAACACTTATCAGATTCAAATGTACATTCATTTCTCTTTTTAAAAATATACACTTTTAATACGTATTAGAAGTATATTACATTCTCTAAAACCTTTCTTGTACACCTACCCTCTTTTTTGTAAAGGGAAATTAATGTGAGCCAAGTCTGTCAAAATTCATGCGCCTAAAAGAGTTATTTATCAACAACAACAACAACAACACCAACAACAACAACAACACAACAACAACACCAACAACACCAACAACAACACCAACAACAACACCAACAACAACAACAACAACAACAACAACAACACCAACAACAACACCAACAACAACACCAACAACACCAACAACAACACCAACAACACACCACAACACCCAACACCAACAACACCACAACACACAAACAACAACACCAACAACAACAACAACACACCAACACCCACACCACAACACCACCCACACCCACCACACACACCACCACCACCAACACCACCACCAACACCACCACCACCACCACCCACCACCACCACCACCACACCACTACACCAACACCACCACCACCACACCACCACCACCACACACCACCACACACCACCACCACACCACACCACACCACCAACACCACCACCACCAACACCACACACACACACACCACCAACAACAACAACAACAACACCACCACCAACACCACCACCAACACCACCACCAACACCACCACCAACACCACCACCACCAACACCACCACCACCAACACCACCACCACCACCACCAACACCACCACCACCAACACCAACACCAACACCACCACCACCACCAACACCACCACCAACACCAACACCAACACCACCACCAACACCACCACCAACACCAACACCAACACCACCACCAACACCACCACCAACACCAACACCACCACACACACACACACACGAGTTAAACCACAGAGCCTTATATTCTGATGCACATTTTTCAGCTTAGTTATAGAAAATATTTAGAGATGTACCCTGGGATTCTGGCCAATATCACTATATCATGTTGGCGCCGACCGACAACGAACACACAACTGAAAATGCTTAGCAGAGAGCTAAGTCTAGCACTAAATGTTGATTAGGATCTGCAGAGCTCCATATAAGAAGCTCACGTACAACAGTAAAATACTGGATTGTCTTGTGAGAAGCATATGGACAGTTTATTGATTCTGAAGACTTGGTGAATGTGTGCATGTACGGGTGTTGTAATAAAAAGGAAAAACAAAACAATACATCGATTGATATTGTTGCCTGTATATGACATACACATACCTTATGCTATCCACAGCTCCAACTGAACTAGGGCGTGGTTTCTTCTTAAAATCTGCCCGTCTGTTATAAAGAAGGCCACTTCGTGTCTTATCCAACAGGGAGAAGTCCAGATTGGTATTCTTGTTGAGACTATTGCTGCGATTCATGGCTGTCTGACGGTACAAAGGAGCTGGTGAATCGCCATGACTTGCTGATTGCTGGGGCTGGAAGAAGTCGGACTGAGGACTGCTCGTGCAGTGACGAAGGGGCAGGTCTCGAACTGTCAAAGGTGGAGAGGGACAGGGACTGCTGCTTGAGGCCAGAGATAAGGAGCGAAAGTATGTGTACATAGCGGGGCCCGACATAGCTCTCTTCAAGCTGGGATGTATATGGGAGTCATTGGTTATTTCACACTGGACACCAAAATCCCTCTGCCAGGGATACCTGGACTCGAAGCTTTCTCCTATAATGTCGACATCTCTGAGGCTGGTCAGTCTGTTTGTATTGTCACTAGCAGATCGGACCAGTTCCATTGTGGGCCCAGTACGTTTTGTTATTGGTGGGGAATTCACACTGGACACTCGGGCTTCCCGACGTAACGCTTGATAGGAGATTTTAGTTTTAGGCGTCACTTGACCTCCGTAAGAATGTGACCTAGATGTTCCTTGAGTGTAAGTGTTATTCACACAATCAGAATCATCCACCTCTTCTATGGTAGCTGCCATGAGACTCAAAGGTAGAGAAGATGAGGAGTAGTTCCTTCGTCGTGACTCTGAGCAATCCATCCCGTGTACGGAACCATACCGTACACACGAAGTTGTCTTTGCGCTGAAATTACACTCTGTAGTATCAGAGTTGACGCCAGCTACTGCTGTAGGGGGACATTCAGATGGTCGGGCTGATACTTCACTGCTATTTTGATGCTGGCCAGTTACAGCTGATTTCACAGACATGGTCTGTGCTTGGTCACGGGTAGCCAGACTGCCAGTTTGCGAATTAACGTTATTGTTGAGTTGATTGATATAGTTGCTGACGAAAGTATTTCCCTTGTTGGTCTCCTTCTTCACGACGTCATCCATTTGGTTGTTGTTAGAAAATCCTCTATTTCTACAACCAGATGGGTTAGTAGCTTGTGAAACCATTGGTGACCTCGGATGCTTGTTTTGACAAAGTACTGTGTTGTTGTTAATGTTGCCAAAATTATTGTTGTTATTTCGCTCACCCTGGTAGGTCATTGTCGGTGATTGCCAATTCGACTTGGTCAGCGTGTTAGGAAGTCCCCTATGAGGCGTTGCACATGGAGGGCTCATGTCATTTGAAGGCCTCTGTAAGTTGTTAAGATCATTCTTCCATGTTTCCAAATCAGATGTCTCATCTGTAACGAAAAAAATCGTTTCAATCATAATCACAAATCCTCTCAAAAAATTTAGAGGGCGGGGTGAGATCCAATAAAAAGAAATAATAATATTCAGAAAATGTCTATTCGCGGTTAAAAGGGAACTTTTAACCCACCGCTCTCCCCAATTATGTTACTAGTCTTGCTCCTACTACTACTGCAGTTATTGCTACTAATACTGTTGTTACTGCTACTTCTACTTCTACTACTACTACTACTACTACTACTACTACTACTACTACTACTACTACTACTACTACTACTACTACTACTACTACTACTACTACTACTACTACTACTACTACTACTACTACTACTACTACTACTACTACTGGTGTTGCTGTATTAAAATTAATTGTACTAATAATAGAAAAATGATTCGATTATTAAAAAATAGTTCATATTATCATAACTACTGTTATATTCTCAGTCTTGCATTTATTTTCACATAATAAAAATATAGCTAACACCCACATAACATTCAATCAATCAAGCAATAATTTGTTCACTAAACGCCTGATGATTAACTACGCGACGTTTGATCTCACCAGTGTCAGCGTTTAAATACACAACATATCAGCTGACAACCACATTGTTGTTAATAATAATAATAACTCCACAGGGGAGGCTCTACAGCAGGAGTCTAACAATCATTAGTAGAAGATCCTTCGTCAACGACTGTTTCGGTCCACGAACTCCTAGACAATTTCAGAGGGTGGGCCAACCATCAGTCATGACTCTCAGGTTTTGATCTGCACCTGCTGCACGTATTACCGGATGTTCTCGGACAGGGACAAGACGAAAATGGTGACTATGCAACGGTTACTGTGAGATTCGAAGTTATATGTATAGTCGCTGCGGTAGCCTATTAGACAAAGTAGCAAGCTTACGGTTGGTTCATCAGCCCCGTGTTAGACTTTGTTGGCAATTGGCAAAGGGACACTGGCTGACCATTTGGACACGATAGACTTAAGGAATAAAACTTTCTTTCCGACTAGACACCCGGACCAACCTACAGAGGCCCGTCTCCCACGAGTACTCTATGTCAGCACGGAAAACGGATATTCCGAATCAATATGGTTGGTTTGATAAATGAACATGTTACTTAACAACTTCTTCTTCTTTACTTTATCGTTTACCGCTTCAGATGTAGAGAGGAATAAAAGGTTCTGTTTCTTGCTCTTCTGGGAGCTTTGAGCATACACACACTGTGCTGATTTAGAGTTTTTCTGATGTTCTTTCCATCTTGTTCTTGGTCTTCCTCGTACTCTACACCCTTCTTCTCTTAAGGAGTATACCTTGAATGATATAGCGTTACAAGACATACTCTCTAAGTGGGCAAACCATTTCATTTGCTTCTCTTTTGTGTAATTTAGAATTAGTTTTGTGCCGACTCTTTCATCCTGATTTAATCTTTTCTGGTCCCTCTTCCAGCCTTTCTCAAACAACTCATTTTGAAGGTTACCAATTTCCTTTTTCTGGTTTGTTGTGAGTGACCATGTCCGGCCCTGGTAATCTGTTAATTTTAATTTCAGCTTCCTAGCAAACGGGTCACCCCATCTTTGCTCCGCTCCTGTGCCAACGAAAAACACACAGAATGTTAATCACAGTCCCTTGTGGAAAGACGGACTAACTGCTGTCTCAGCAAATCTAGTATACACTGGCATTAAAAGCATATGGTAGCCATCGGAAGTGCTAACACAAACAGTCTGACGTTAGAAATGCAGTTCATCATTGATGGTAGCAGAAGTCATTAAAAGATCAGCAGTTGCACACGCGATCAATTTTAATCAACTAATGGCCCCACCAATATAGCGACAACCTGCATCGCGCCATTTTCTGAATCTACAAATCACACCACCACGTTGGTCAGTCGAAAAACATTCCAAATGAAAGCAGCTCACAGTGTCACACCATGCACTCAACCCATAAGCTGGGCAACGAAACTATATACTCCCAGTCTACAAATGGAGCAAGAAAGCAACGGCCACAGTCTGGCAAAAGCAAAAATGTATGCTTCGGCTCAAAACAGTGGCAGTGCCTAGTGTTCATTTGGACCTGATTCATTATGTGAGGGTTAATAAACTGTCACCCCAGCAGTACCCTACTATTAGCTGGGGAAGGGATTTAGGACATTACATCCACCAGCGAGCCTCGCCCCAACAAATACCTGACTGCCTTCGTTAACGACTGTTCACCCAACAGCCATGCAATTCTTTGGCACGAAGGAGACACCTTGAACTTGGGTTTCGGACTGCCGACTCCCTACACGAAGATATATGTGTGCTACTGGTGTCCCGTAGCCAAAAAACGAATACTATCACACTGTATTACCAAAATTCAGCACGCATTCTCAAACGCGCAGTAGTTAAAGAAAACACACACACATACACTCATTACCTGCCACCCGCTTGCTTGCTGGTGCAGCACACATGACTACATATTTATAAAAGTATATATATATATATATATCGGGAGAGGGAGAGAGTGAGACAAGGAAAGAATCATGCCGAATGACCACAAATATGTAAGACACTGACACAGGGAATTCCCTATGGACACAAGGTCGGCATCTGGCTCCAAGAAGGGGACAGTAAATTCAAATGGCTTAGTCAGATCAGATACAGTCTCTGCTGTGACAGAAAGTTGGCTGAAATAAAGGACTGCCGTAGAAAGATGCACACGAGGGACGGCTTCAGAAAGAGATGCATAGGCTGGAAATGAGACTAGGCTTTGTATGTGATGGTTCTTTGTGCTGCTGGGATTGTCTAATACTGTAGCTAATGACATATGAAGATCAATACTGAAAAGACAGAAGTCATCAGCGTAAGTAGAGAGCAACAGACCATCGACATAAAGATTCTAGATCACAGCCTAAAACAAGTGCAAGAATTTAAATACTTGGGAAGTATCTTTACATCCAATAGTAAAATAGACAGAGAGATCGAAACAAGAACCCCAACAAGCCAACAATATCGCATACCAGCTTTCCCCAATTTTAAAACACCCTGCTGTCCCAGCTGAGATAAAAAGACAAATTATAAATACAATCTTTATACCGACATTAGGTTATCAATGTCAGACTTGGACATTAACAAAAGAACACGAGAGAAGACTAACCACCTGTGAAATGAGATGTTTGAGAATGGCTGCGAATAAAACCAGAAGAGATCGAGTGAGAAACGATGTGATTACAAGAACTATTGGAACCATACCCATCGTTAAATTTATTGAGAAGCAAAGAATGAAATGGTTTGGTCACCTAATGAGAATGGAACCAACGATGCCAGCATCAAGAGCATACAACATGAAAATCAAAACACCAAGAGGCAGGGGAAGACCAAGAAGAATATGGATTGAAGGAGTCACGGACAACTTGAGACTTCATAACATCATGGCATATGAAGCGACTGAGCGCGCCCTGGCTCGGTTGCCAATCATCTGATAGACTGCGACGCCTAGCGGCACAAGCAGATTTTGACAAAAGAAAGAAGAAGAATGACTATTAAAAAAATTATTTAAGTACGGATTAAAAAAAAAAATTTTTTTAACCCACACAAAAGCTTAGTAAACAGATATACAACATTCACATCAGCGGCTAGGTTGTAAGCTCTTCCACATTGATATTAAAGTCCCATATATGGGTAGACTTCCACATTATTTGCCAATTGAGCGTTATTCTACTTCCATGTAAGGTTTTGTTATCGTGCGTTCTACATTCAGAGTGAAGATTAGTAAAATGTGAATATGTGTCCATATACAATTCTGGGTGAAGGGGTATTCAACGTCCAGATCGAAGATTCGTGAAAAGAATATTGTTTCTTCCCTCTTCATTTTGGCAACACCCAGTCTGCAGGGACACTTGAGCTGTTTCGGTGGTTCTAGAAACCTAGTCTCCTGTGATTGTAAAGTTGGAGTATCCTCTTCAGGTCAAAGGTTTGGGCATGGTACAGTAGAGGCTGTTGCCCAAGCAGCTGGCATCCTCTCTCTACATCGCCGGTAATGCCAAGGGAAAGGGCACATTTTAATACAACCTATCATCAAAGACGTTGCAGGAATAGTCGGAGCAGCAGTGTAAACACTGATGAACCGCCTCAGGGATTTTTACTCGTTTTCCTCTGAGGGTTTCTCACCGAATCGTTGTGTCTAAATATTGAGGTTTTAGGTTAGTTGCGTATCCTTTACAGGAAGTTGCAGAACCAACCAGAATAGCCCCTGGCTGTTGTGTGGTTTTTTTAGGCAAATTTACGTCCAGTAGTTTGCCATTGCTTGCTGGACGGTCGGCTTTCTTGATACCACTGTCGAAACCAACACAAGGCGCATGGCCCGCAGCTGGAATTGAACCCGGCATTACGAAGCGTTCGCATCGACTTAGCCACAGAGCCGACAGGAGGTTTTAGCTATAGTTTTTTTTTTTTTTTTTTTCCGCCTACAGGAGCTTTACTTTCGTGCTGACGACCCTCTTCTGCCCGAATCATGAACAGAACATCATAGCGTTGGAGGCGGGCATTAGGGGTCTTTAGCAACGCCGACAGATGCATACTCCACATGAAATGAAGTAAAGGACCCTTCTCATATGTTTTTCAGGAATACAGTGCTAGAACTACATTTTACTGGCCAATTGCACTTGGTGGATGATGTGGTCTGCATCACGCCGTCCGCCTTTACTTTACATGACATACTTTGTTAAATTTAAGACTGTATCGACCTGAGAGACAAGGTTAGTTTTGGAGAAAGAATCCAACTCCTTTTGGATGTGAGCCCACGACCTTCAGATCAACAGTCGACAGGCTTTCCACTACACAACGGCGGCTCCAGATATTCCACATGCAAACTACTTAATACAATAAGATGAGTGAAAGATATATTACTAGTTCACACCAAAGTCCATGAAACAGGAATTATGGATCAATGTCAAAGGTTTACAAAAAATGGGCGTTTGCCCTTAACAGTACATGTTGTCCGTAACGTGATTTTCTGCTATGCCCCTCGGAGATGCAGTGACTGCATCCATCTTCATCACCATGCTTGAAGTTGTAGATAAGAAAGCTCCATTTTGTTCTGCCGTGATCTTTTCCTCCATTATAGCTGAAAATCCCAAGCCAGATCTTAAGCCATCATGGTCGGTTCTGTTCACCCGCACACGTATCAACTTTAATAGAGTAACTAAGATATGTAGAATGATATAGGTAATATAATGGACAGCGTTTCTACAAAACCATCCGTGAGGGCAAATTGTGAATTGACTGACTGCTTCACTCTTGTGCCGACTAGTCTTTAAAAATATAGGTTGGGGCCAGACCTATATTTTTAAAGACCAGTCGGCACAAGATTGGTGATGTGATCAGCATCACGTCGGCCGCCTTTACTTCCCTGGACTGCACCCGGTACCCACTCAAGCCTGGGTTGACCTGGTGCTTAAATTATTCGGTTGAAGACAGGTGGATAATGTTTCCATTACTCTGTATTAAGAGAGTCTTTGTTTTGCTTGTCTATGGCACATTCTTAGAGGCCATTGTAAAACTAAACTTGACAGGCTGTGCTAATAAAGAATGCCAACAGTGTCAACTGGCAGCACAGTCAGATGGCATAACTAAAACACATACTGTGTTTAATGAATAATAAGTATGTCTTCAGTCAATCTGGTACCAGATATAACCAAGAGCACAGCGGCGTGACTGTCTGCATCAATGTATGACAGCAACAAGTCAGAAAGAACTACAGAAGTCACACCCATAAGTGCATCAGTCTTCTCCTAGTTATCTTTCTTAACCCTTGGTGTATTTGACTGTCTTCGACGACTTCTTTTTTGAATTGGTTGATGTAGCGACTGTCAACTCTGGCGTGGTTCTCACGAGGCGCTGCTCCAAGTGGTACACCTAGGCTACGGACCCATGTCAGAGAACAAATTATTATCCTCATCATGTTTAAGGCCTAGTATGTATAGCATTGCTTATGCCAATAGGATAGCGCTGTCTTCAGGGGCATCTCAATATGCACTATGCACATATTTCATTTAAACATTCCACAAGTACAAAATATATTTATGTATTAATTTTTTTTTAAAATAAAAGAACAAGTAAGACCAGAGTATCTTCCTTGGCAGAACGCCAAGCCAGCTGTCAAATGTGTCACACACTTCACTAATAATGCAGCTGCAGCGACAACTTGAGAGATTATAAAAAGAAACTGCACCCATTACCAAACAGAACTGGAGACAACCGCTTGACAACGATGCCAAGGATACCCCCCAGAAGATGTCATAATGATTACACATGTCACTATGTAGGTTCCAATGCCCTATGAGAAAGGGAGGGGGGAGGAGGGGGAGGGGACACCCACTGTCCCTAACAAGCATGTCGTTTACAGCATTGTTTCGTGCTGCTTCCCTTGAGGTCGAAGAGGTGAGGAACCAATAGTCTGCATACAAAAAAGTCACATATGTAAAACGACTGTGTAGGCAAAACTCCAGTTCTGGAAAAAGACCAAGACTCAAAAGTAGCCAGAACTGTCCGACACAGTTTACATAGGGTAAATGCTAAGAAGATAAGACTATCCACGTATTCATTTACGCGGGAGCCGCAATGTTTGAAAATTAAACTTCGCTTCACATGTCAACCCAGCCTAACATTGGTTCCTGGTAATTTCCTAGAAAGTAAATGCGGCCGGCGTGATGTTGACCACATACCTCACCGAGTGCGGACGGGTCTCTAACAATTGAAGCTAGCATCACATTCGTGGCGGCGTCTAAAATAGTCCATGTAATTTTACATTGATGCATGTACATTCACTAAATACACCACTCATACATGCAGCCACATACTACGGTACACGTTAACCATAGTCCTGTTTCTGAAAGTATCCAACTATGTTAACTATCCAGGCAACATAGGGGCGTGTTTGATCAAATATGATGTACATCTAGTTAACATACGGGCATATCTGATCAAATATGTTGTACATCTAGGCAACAAACAGGCGTGTTTATTCAAATAAGAATTACAGCCAGGTAACATGCGAGCGTATTCAAATACATCTAGGCAACACACGGGTGTGTTTATTCAAATACATCCAGGCAACATACGAGCATGTTCGTTCAAAAATGTTGTACATCCAGGCAACTTACGGGCGTGTCTGATCAAATATGTTGTACATCCAGGTAACATATAAGCGTGGTTGTTCAAATATGATGTACTTCCAGGCAACATAAGAACGTGTTTTCTCAAATATCACCAAGAAATCTATAATTCTGCGGAGATATTAATATGTCATTATAGAAAATGCATGAAGTGCAGCAACAAAACTGTTGATGCCAGCTTTCAACGCCACGCCAGCCTCGTTCTTTGCTGTCATTGATTAACCATTTTCTGTTTCGGTGCAGCCAACCCCAGCAGACTTGGCTTTTCATCAGCCAGATATGGTAAGCACTGATCATAATTCGTAATTTACAACTGTCCGACCAGAGACCTGCAATTTTACTTGAGTGACAACCAGGCAGCAATTGCCAGGCAACGGTGCCAGTGATTGAGTCTAAAGTTATCGTAGCATAATGTAACTAAATAGGGACAAAGAGATGTGTACAATTATTGTAATCGTATGTTTCTAAATAGGGATGAAAGCTATCTGACAATATTGTATCATAATATTACAAAATGGGGACACACACACATATATCAATATTGTATTCATGCTCTTTTATCCAAAACCCAAATGATCACACTTATACACCTATGTATCATTGGAGGGAGCAGGGGGGAAAAAACCGGAGGAGCTGGATCGGTCATCGCGCTGCAAGATGGGACCACAGTAGAAACCTCATGCGCCTCCGGAAGATTCTCAACAAACTTTAGAGCAAAGCAGAAAGTAATCAATAATTCAACCAAAGTGCACGAGGAAAAGACAATAATTAAAAACGGCAAAACTGTTTTCCTTTGCGACTGCATGTCAGTTCTTTAGACGACTCAAAGGGATCCACGAGACACATGGAGATAGAACTGACCCGCCAACTAAACAAACTCACAGAAAACAATCAACTCGTTTTCAAGTGGATCCCGGCTCACTGCAACATTTCAGGTAATGGGTTAGCAGACAAACTTGCAAAAAATGGGACAAAGGAGAAACAACACACCCATTCATTCTCATTACCAGAAATTAGAACACTCATCAAAGTAAAAAAAGAACAAGGAATTGTGGAGAGAACAAACTAACAGTAAATATCCACAAGACCCCAACAACAGACTCAACAGAAAGCAACATAAAACAATTTTCCGTCTGTGAACGGGACACTGCAAGCTAAAATACTAAACTGCATAAAATAAAGATTGTACAGTCTCCACTTTGTGCCCGTCAAACAGGACCTACACATACCTTAGCATATTCTGCAAACCTGCCCACTCTACCTACAATTTTCAAAAGACACCTGGCCTCAAGAGCAAAGTGTGCAAAGCAAGTTGTGGAGAACCATGAAGGACATTCTGCTGACATGGGAGATTACACAGGCAACCCACTTAATGATCTGATCTCTGAGATCACACAGGCGACCCACCTGGTGGTCTGATCTCTGAGATCACACAGGCAACCCACCTGGTGGTCTGATCTCTGAGATCACACAGGCAACCCACCTGGTGGTCTGATCTCTGAGATCACACAGGCAACCCACCTGGTGGTCTGATCTCTGAGATCACACAGGCAACCCACCTGGTGGTCTGATCTAAGCAGACTAAACCGAACACAAAGAAGAAACAGTATTTATGTTACTAAATGGGGATAAAAGATATCTACAAAGATTACTTCATAAATTTACTAAATCGGTATAAAAACTATGTACAAATATTGTATCAGAAAGACGGAAACGATTCGACCACCTCTTATGTGTATTCTAGACAAGGCAATAAGGTCTACTGTGTTCGTAAATTGTTGCTGTGATTGTTATTCGACATTTGCTTCGTTAATATAAATTTCTGTAACCTATAGTGCCATTTCAATGGGTTGAAATGAATTCTGTCCGTATTCCATAGTCGTGGATTTCAAGCTGTACGATAGACATGGCCAATGAGACACCTTTTTTTGGGGGTGCCGAGTTGACCATGTATCTTAGTGCACTTGTATTCATGGCGAGGCGCAGACGCCGTCTGGAGGTGACAGGTTCAATTCCCGGCACTGTAACTATAGCTTTCGAATTGTATGTTGACTAGTGTGTTCTTCTATCTTTCTACTTCTTTCTATGAGTGCCGTTCACAATACTTTCTGTTACTTGATTAATTCATTAAGAATGAAACCAACGATGCTGTAGCCAGAGCCCTCAATTTGAAAATTGAAAATAAAAAAAAAATGATTAACAGTGAGAGGGAGACGTAGAAGAACATTGACCAACCAGATCACTAACAGAACATGACTTTACAACTTTATAGTATGCCGTGCAACCGGACTCGCCCTAGCTCGGCTACCGACCTTGCGTTAAACTGCGAGGCCTGGTGGCACAAAGCAGATATTGACAATAGCAGAAGGAAAACAAGAAAAGAAAATATATCTTAAAACACTGCTTCTGGATGTCATTAAATGGGTATGACAGTTATCAACAAATATTACTTAACTGGGCTAAAAATTGTCTTTAAATATTGTACCAACATATAATTATATGGGGATGAAAGGTACGCATTAAAAAATTATTCTGTTACTTTAATATACATAAAGATGGTACAATACTCGGGACCACAGCCATGTGGGATCTGTCTCTCAAAGCAGATCTCAAAGACTCCAAGTGATGATGATCATCAACATCAGTTCACCCTGTCGGTGGGATTGTGGCGAACAACACAAGAAATTTCAAATATCAAGTCTGTGGGATTGTGGCGAACAACACAAGAAATTTCAAATATCAAGTCTGTGTGATTGTGGCGAACAACACAAGAAATTTCAAATATCAAGTCTGTGTGATTGTGGCGAACAACACAAGAAATTTCAAATATCAAGTCTGTGGGATTGTGTCGAACACCACGAGAAATTCCAAATATCAAGTCTGTGGGATTGTGGCAAATACCACAAGAAATTCCAAATATCAAGTCTGTGGGATTGTGGCAAATACCACAAGAAATTCCAAATATCAAGTCTGTGAGATTGTGTCGAACACCACGAGAAATTCCAAATATCAAGTCTGTGGGATTGTGGCTAACACCACAAGAAATTCCAAATACCACGTTTGTAGGATTGTGGCGAACACCACCAGAAAGTACAAATACCAAGATTGAAACATGCTCTCCAATGGTGCCGCTTCAAAAAAAATCATTAGGCAGACGGACTGGAATAAGCAGTTTTTTTTTTTTTTTTTTGGGGTGTGGAGAGGGGTTCAATGAGGGCTAGTTTCTTTGAAAGAAAAATGTGCCGGTATGCATCATTCAACTCTCAACCGGATGTAGGTCCTCACAACAAATAGTCTTTAATAGCAGTGCTGAAAATAGTGATGCCTAGGGAACACATAGAGGGTGGGGTGGGGGGGGGGGGGGGGGGGGGACTAGTAGTGTGTATCCCTGCTTACCTTTAAAAATAAAAACTTTCCCTCGGAGTTGACAGCCGACGAACGCTAACAGAAAAAAAATACGAAATTGCACAGAAACATAAAAACATAATAACATGATGTTGTAATGGGATTTGAAAGGCACAATTCAATACGCAGTTGGGAGCGCCCTTGGTGTAATAGCTGATGCTAGTGGGTTAAGGTCCTGATAACAGAGACAGCGGTCTTTCAAAACATAATCTTGGCTCCTTAAAAAGTTACCAGGTATATTCATAGGAAGTAAAGATGGTCGGTGTGATGTTGTCAACATCACCCATCAACTACCGACTGGTCTACAAAAACATAAGTCTAACACTATATGCGCAATAAACCTAAAGACGTGAAAAAAGGCCCTTGACTTCTGTACTTACAATATATGCGCAATAGACCTGAAGACGTGAGAAAAGGCCCTTTAGTTCTGTGCTTACAATACATAGACAGAACTCCGGTGGCCACTGATCTGTCTTCCAAATTTCCTAAAGTTAACAAGCTTAGGGCATGAAAGACCAGCCCGATAAAGCCGCCCTCCTTTCTATAGAAAATTCGAAGGCCTTTCTCTGAACCCCGCCGCCTTCCTTTCCCAAACCGCAATCTTGTGTCCCCTAAAATTATTCTGAGGAAAAAAAAAGGGGGGGGGGATTTGAAACCTCCGAGTTCTGGCAGCCCTAATGGTGGTAGATTGGTATTGTTTTTGTTATTTATATAATCTTTGAAGTCCCGTATCTAGTTCTTGCACATTTGGTATCAACCCTCAAAAAAAAAAAAAAAAAAGGGTTCCTGTCTTTATTATACCAATTATGTTGTGTAGGCAGGGGATCTTTGAGCCTGAGGATTTACAGCCACATGGCTTGTGCTGTCGCCACGACTGTGCATGTGAGAATTTTATTTTACCTCCGACAGCCTTAACGAGGATTCGAACCCAGGTCTTCCGCTTGAAACATTAGCGTTCTAACCGTTCGGCCAGACGAATCTTTGACATCAACACTGTTTAAAAAAAAAATCTCTTAAAATCTCTCATTATACTTGACCCCGTGAGGAGAAGAAATGTTTACGTGCTTAAATACTTTATATGTAAAGATAAAATATTAACAGTTTAATTAAACCCTCAACATATAACGAATATTTATAATTGCAATAAAAATATCAGCTTGTGTAATGAACAGATCACGTTGCAATAAAAATATCAAGCCACGTACTGAACATATCAGCGATGTAATGAAAGTCTGGACATGACGACGTATGATATTAAACGAATTGGGTCAATTCTGGCGTTACCAAGACGAAGTCGATTGAGAAAACCGAAACTAATGGTTTACACTGGCGCTTGTGCAAGACTACGCAAAGTACTGACCAACATATGGTTCAAACCGATTACCTCCCCATCAGGCTATATAGTTCAGGAGCTTTCCATTTCCTTTCGCAGAAGAGGGAATTTAGGTCAGCTGACTTGGGAAAGCTTTGTCCAGACTAGTGGATTCAATTGTTTTAGCACTAGAATAATGACAGCTACGGTATTCAGAATAACGTTGACCACCAACTGTCAAGACAACATTCGGTCATGTCTACATCGTAAAAATGGAATATATTCAAATGCTATCTACACGGCGAGTTTTTTTTTTTTTTTAAAGATTCCAATTTTTTCCAGATCCATGAGTGTTTTGAGTATATGTAGATATGTGAGTGTGTGTGTGTGCGCGCGCGCGTGTGTGTGTGTGTGTGTGTCCGGGGGTGGGGGGACAAAGCACCAGTTACACCTTAAAGCTTTCTAGAGTCCTACGAAACACACGAGCGAAAACACACAAGACATCACCACTTTTATTCCACCAACGTCTGCAGAAAAGATGTCACAGGACTACTGGAAAAATGTAGGAGACAACCCCTGCAGCTAGTTTTGGCAGATTGTGTACAAGAGAAAACATTGGACCATGCCAATGTTATCACTCATAAACGTGTCCAAGCTACACTCAGCTCATGTTGACCATTAGATTTAAAAGTCAACTTACCAGATGCAGCGTGACAAAACTTGAAACACCTCGTGTAGCATAGAACTGAAAAACCTGATGAGAACTGAAGGCGACTCATGAGATGTTGACCAAATCAATAATTCAGTGCTGGTTCATCTTTGAAAATATCTATTTAGTAGCATGTGCCTGATTTGTCACCGGCCTGTAACGGGTTCTTTACTTTTACAGTAGGTCAGAAAAATAGAGTAGAACTAGGAGCTATTATTGAGTTTAATTAATAACTAAGCATATTCGCTCAAGGCAATACTAGTGGGGTAACTTAAAGAACTGAGATGGCGACTTTATTCAGCAGCATCGTCATCATTACCATCACCATCTTGCTATGAGAAATTTTCTCACAAAAGGCTCGTAATGCATTCAAACTTTCGTTTTTACTGTGTAGTTTTGTCAGTCTTGTGCAATCAATCTAGCTGGCACCAAATGGTTTCTGTCATCAACATCCCAGGCAAATGTTCTCTGGCAAGTCCTATCCTTTGTAATCTTTCACTGCCTGTTTTGTGAATATTTATCGGCTTCGTTTCACAATCGGCTCATCATATCGCCATCTTCTTTCTCTTATAATAGTTTAAACTAGCGAATGTCCACATATTTCTCATTTCACAGTCATCATCATCGTCCTCATCGTCGTCATTATCATCATCATCATCATGTTATGCTGTTTTTTGTCAATGAGACTTCGACATTTTTTCTTCCATTCTCTCCTGTCCTGTGCTATTGTTTGGATGTCATGTGTGGACTTCAACACTGTACCTGTGGTCTCTCGTTCTTTTGTTTGTCTTAGGGTTTCTTCTGGACATCCTGGCTTTCTGTGTTTATTTATTTCACACAAAAGTGCCTCTTTGGTGTTACTTATTTCTTCACCATATCACTTTTATTAAAATAGTGACTTTATGACCTGAAGTAAAATTATACTTTGTGTCTTTTGTTCGTTGATAAAGTATTTTCTAGAAAAATTGAGTTTTATTTGTGCGAGTCGTTTCCTTTCTTGTTGAGCATCATATACACAATTTGTATTGTGTTAATTAACTTGTCTATGTTTAGTATAGTCGACAGATTGTCTTGTACATACAATCTCAAGATGCCGCTCATATTAAAACAAAGTCATGCCCATTGAGAACTCATTACAGTTGAAAAATTAGATTTATTTATAACTAATATGAGAGGACAGACAGGAAGGTGAGACACCAAGAAGAATCTGTTCTTTAAGTGAGGCTATAGAAAAACATCAGAGAATAAAAGTACATATCTAAATTTGCTTGTATCTTACACAGTGAAAATAAACCAATAATTACATATCTGGTCGACATCTGAGTTCTGAGGGAGATATAAATACTAATTTTGGATTTTAATAAAGCGACGGAGTGAGAAACAAATTATATTTGCGTGACAGCCTGGAAAAATCAGTGCTAAAACCAGTCTGCTTACACAGCACAAATTACACTGTACAATGAAAACATACTGACGGAATGATTTGTCTCAAACTGAGCTGTTCTTTAACTGACACAATCAGTTATGGGAAAGAATATTGGTGTATTCCCTAAATTAAACTAATGTCCAGGACAATACACAATGGTACGTATGTGTTGACAGCTCAAGATTTGAAATTAAAAAAAAAGAAAACATAAATCTGAACAGTTCAAATTTTTTTTTTTAATTAGGTAAAGGTCAGAAGAATAAATTATGAAACTCATTTTATCTGTTTCTTAGCAGAAGCGACACAAAGACATCTTAGGAAACGGAATGTTGAGGAAAAGAGAAGGATGGGGGGGGGGGGGAGGGCGAGGGGGGTGGTGGTGATTTTCTCAGTCTCCTTAAAACGTCAGAGGGATATGGGGCATAAAACCTAGTTTGTGTGTTTAATAATAATAATAAAAATACGCCCAAATATGTCAACAACGTGGATAAGGAATGGCAGCGGGGAGTGACTAGGAGATCTGGCCTACCGACTAAACAGAGAAAGGCTAAATGGGTATATAATGAAACTGCTACCGGTACCCTCATAATTTAATTTTTGCATTGGCAATTGAAGATGGGCACTGTGTGGTTATAGGAATATCCCGAGTGATGTGATGTTGTTTCTGAAGTAGACAACAACAGTAGAATTATCAGCCCATTGGCAAACAATAGTAACATTTATAACTAATATGAAATTTACAAATAACTTTTAAAAGAGAACTATTATAAACGGTAGGGCGCCGCTAAGCCCTAAACTATTTTTTATGGGGCTGGTGGAGAGGGTGGGATGCCCCAGTATCCGGCGCCCCTCAACTGTTTTATTAAATGCGGCTTACGACCAGAGGAGACATACTGAATACTGTTTCATAAAAGAAGGGAAGGACCCAGGAAACAGTTATAAACACTGATCTCTTGCAGCAATAAGGCTTATAGTCGAAATGACTGCTTATTAATGTAATCCGTTTCATAAGTAAAGTAAACGGCCGAGGAAAGACACAGTGGATACTCGTGTGTCATTAACATACAGTCAACGTCAGAAGAGAGCAGATGTGAATTTTTATGTGTGATATATGCAGCTAACTGGCATCAGTTAAATGCCAGATTTTATCCGGTTCATAAGGAAAGTCCTTTGCCAAGGCAAGAAATTATAACTGACACCAACTCCCGAAAGAAGAAATAGCAAACTGTGGCTATTATGAATAGGTGATGACTTTCTAATAATCATGGTAGTGTTTCAGGACACCCAGACACGGCTATCCAAACTGTGTTGTCATTTTTAAAACTGGGATGGCTGGTCACTGTGGACTTGCACTTGAGACAACAGATCACGTCCTTCAAGACTGTTCCAAACACAACATATCAAGGTAACACGTATAGGCAAGAGAAACCCCGGTAGAAGCCAAACACGTGAGTCACAAAGGAAAATGAAGATCATACTAGAGACAACACTGCAACTATAGATAATCTAATTCTCTAATTCAAGCGAACGAAAGAAGAAGACGACGAACTGGGATCTAACAATCGCATTTAGTTTCAGGTTGAATCTGGCTGTCTTAACGGGCATCATTATGCAAATATCGAGTGCACTAACAGAGATGCTGAAGGAGGAGGGGTTGGAAAAAAAAAGGGGGGGGGGGGTTAGGCAGAAAATGCAGTTCCGAACCATTATAGGTGCTCCGTTCCCGTGTCAACAAAAATCACACATAATGTTCAGTACTGTCCTTATGAACGAACTGCAGTCTCAAAAAAAAAAAAAAAACCCATAACACACACTTATGCAATACATAATACACAGCCGTCAGAAGTTTCGCTAAACAAGCCTGGCCCAAGAACTGCAGTACACCGTCGGTGTAAGCAGCATTATTAACCAATCATTAGTTGCACACATAATTAATCGCTCAATGCATTACCAGTTCTGTAACAACAAGTCAATGATACTTTTTAAAATCTACAGTTCACGACATAATCCATGTCTGGCACAATCAAACAGCATTTCAAAAGAATATGCGCTCAGCCCAGTAGCTGGGCGACGGAATTATAAACTTGCAGTCCGCGTGGCTAATGTAATCATAATAGACTGTGGAGGTTGGGTTATGTAAGCTTCCTGACTAAAGTTTAAAATTAAAAAAAAAAACCGGAAGATTCGAACCTGGTTCTACCGCACTTGAGCCTAGCGTACTTAACGGTTCAAGCAGAAGAATGTGATAGAAAAGACCCAGAAATGTATGCAGTATATCGAAGAAGTAATACACATGTACAGAGTTGCTAGGGACTGAAAGCAATCAAACTGGCTTCTCTCAGGCGCATTCTCATACACAAAAAAAGCTGCAAATTACCCAGTTATGAATAGATTATATCCTCAGTGCTCTACAAACAACACCATAAGTACTCTGACGGTCGCCTCATTAGCATCGCCGTTCATAGTCCCCGTCAATCAGATGCTGCTTGATAAAAATTCTCTCACGACACTGTCCTGTCACATTCCTTAGCGTGGACCAATGTAATCGCCAAAACAACTGTAGAGATGCAACAACCGTAAACGTCTACAACTGTAAACATGCAACAACTGTGACCGTCCACAGCTGTAAACATGCAACAAATGTAAACATACACCGACTATAAACATCAAGAAACTGTAAACATCCAACAAATATACAGACCAACAGTGTTAACATGTGTGAACTTTCAACAATTGTAAACATTCACGAACTGTATATACCGAACTATAAATATCCAAACAATTGTACACATCAGAATCTGCAAACGATTAACAACTCTAAACTTCACAAATTGTAACTGTTCAACAAATGTTAACAGCAATGAACCGTAACTGCTTAAATATAAAAATCCAACAATTTTAAACATCAAACATCTGTAAACATTCAACAACTATAAATATAAAACAACAGTAAATGTCCCACAACTGTAAACATCCACCAACTGTAAACATCTAATAACTGTAAATGTCTCACAACAGTAAACATCAAGCAACTGTGATTGTCTGACAACTGTAAATGTCAAAAAACTTTAAATATCCAACAACAGTATATAGCTAACAACTGTAAATGTCCCACACCTGTAAACATCGAACAATTTTAAACATCAAGCTACTATAAATGTCCAACATTGGCACATATTTAACAACTGTAAATGTCCGCCTACCTGTAAACATCCATTAATTGTAAAAATCTATCAACTGTCAAAGGCCAACAACTGTAAATGTCCAACAAATGTAAATGTTCAACAACTATGAATTTTCCACAAATGTAAATATTCCACAACTGTAAACACAAACCAACTGTATACATTTAACAACTGCAAATGTCCCACAACTGTAAATATCCAACAACTGTTAATGCCCAACAACTGCAAATATCTAACAATTGTAAATGTCCCACAACAGGAAACATTCAACAACTGTAAATATCCGACGACTGTAAACATCCAAGAATTGTAAACATCAAGCAACTGTAAATGTCAAACACCTGTAAAAGGCAAACAGCTGTAAATGTCTAACAAATGTAAATGTCCAACAACTGTAAATGTCTAACAACTGTAAATATCAAACAACTGTATGTGTCAAACAACTGTACATGTCAAACTACTGTATATATCCAACAACTTTAAATGTCAAACAACCATAAATGTCTAGCAACTGTAATGTTCAGCAACTGTAAATGTCCAAAAACTGTAAATGTCAATTGGTAATTTCAGCCAAATTTAAATGTCCAACAAATGTAAATGTCTGACAAATTTAAAAATCCGACAACTGTAAAAGTCCAACAACTGTAAATGTCCACCAACTGTAAATGTCCAACAACTGTAACTGACCAACAACTGTAAATGTCCACCAACTGCAAATGTCCAACAACTGTAACTGACCAACAACTGTAAATGTCCAACGACTGTAAATAACCAACATCTGTAAATGATCAACAACTGTAAATGTCCAACAATTGAAAAAAAAGCCAGACAAGTGTAAAAATCCCCCAAATGTAAATCGGCTGAGTTTGAAACGGACCGGCGTCAGCTGCGTCTATTTACCCTTGTTGTCGGATAAGAATAGCAATTTCGGGCAATGTTGTAAGTTGTGTATTTGTTGCTGGCACTTCAATTGGTACTTGGTGCCGCAGCTAACACTGCTGAACGATGACATAACATTAAAAATGTACAATGTTAACACTTAGATTAAAAGAAAATTCTATTAAATTTTAAGAATTGTTTAATTTTCCAAGAACTCACGGAAAATACGGCCATTCAGAGATGGGACTTTATGAATCGGAAATACTGCCCTAAAATCTATTGAGTTACAAGTTGAAGATAAATACTGGCTTCTTAGAGTCCATTTCTTGGTCTGCCCACCCACGTCGAACAATGTCATTTTTTGGCAGGCTGTCCGACTAACATATCTTTTAACAAGAACTGGTATTTCTTTTTATGACCAAAACAGATTAAATCTCTCTATTCTGTGACACCTGGTGTTCTTTTTTTTCCAGTCCCAGTTTTAAGTTACTGAAGACGTGTTTCTACAACAAACGAGAGTTCGATTTCCACCGAGGGAGATATGGAAAACGACCGCTCTTGTGACTTTGGGGCAGTGATACAAAAGTCGTTCCGCGAAAGAGATTGCAGCCTCGCCAAGAAATTTTTCCACAGACGGCAGTAGTAGCACATATCTACTGAGAGAGACTGCAGTCTCACCAAGAAGCATTCCCACAGAAGGAAGCACTGTCACATAACTACTGAAAGAGACTGCAATCTCCCCAAGAAACATTCCCCGGATCGCAGCAGCTGTACATAACTAATGGAAGAGACTGCAATCTCACCAAGAAACATTCCCTGGACGTCAGCGGCGGCACATATCTACTGAAAGAGACTACAATCTCACCAAGAAACATTCCCAAGACGGCAGCAGCTGCACATATCTACTGAAAGAGACTACAATCTCACCAAGAAACATTCCCAAGACGGCAGCAGCTGCACATATCTACTGAAAGAGACTACAATCTCACCAAGAAACATTCCCAAGACGGCAGCAGCTGCACATATCTACTGAAAGAGACTACAATCTCACCAAGAAACATTCCCAAGACGGCAGCAGCTGCACATATCTACTGAAAGAGACTACAATCTCACCAAGAAACATTCCCAAGACGGCAGCAGCTGCACATATCTACTGAAATAGACTGCAGTCTCACCAAGAAACATTCCCCGGACGGCAGCAGCTGCACATAACTACTGAAATAGTCTGCAGTCTCACCAAGAAACATTGCCACAGACGGCAACAGTTATACTTTTTACTGCAACCAACCTTCCCTGTGAAGACGGGAAAAATATATATTAGAAAAACCTTATATTTTTCTACTCTCTGTCCCATGTTTCTGCATTATACACTACTGTTGAGTACATGTACTGCTTGTTCACTTTTTCCTTTTAATTTTATTTGATTAGACGTTTAGAAATGAGAAGTAGAAGGCCCCTTTTCCTTCCCTGTGTCGTTCCGGATGTATGGTGCTAATCCTGTGTTTTAGACTCAACACATGTCGACAAATCACATGAATAGTATCATAGCTAGGTTCGCTTCCCACAAAGTTTCCTGGTCCTCGTTTTATAGTAACGCTGACCTAGGAGCCTAGGAGCCCAGGTCTTTGAAAACTGTATGGCAGACAATCTGTAAAATGGATCCCACTCCATGCTTTCATGCGTATTGGGCGTACAGGGCTAAACCTTTATGGTAGAGCCAGTCCCTACAGTGTGCATGTCAGACGGGACCGCGAACACCTCAGAAAAATTCTGCAGGCCTGCCTACTAGACTGACAACTACGAGTGAAACCTGGTCTTAAAAGCAAAGTGTGCAGAGCAGGCTATGGCTAACCATGAATGACCTACAACTGACATGTGAATTACCAGAGGCAGCCCCCTGAGGTCTGAAACTTCACGTAAAGAAGAAGACTAGGTTGCTGATAACAACTTGTCGTTAACATGCCCCATATATTTTTCCTCATAATACTATTCTGCAAAACTAAAACCTTTACTTTATTTATTGATTTTTTTTTTTATTTTTAAATATTTTTACAGCATTCGTGCAAACCATTCAGTTTCACTAAACGAATCATTGAGACATCTTCTTTGAACTCCACCTTATCTTAAACAATTACATCATTTTTTTTTTCAAACATTTTTAGTATGTGGGTAAATGGTATATTTATTTATTTGTCTCTATAAACTCTGTCTACCACGCATGAACTGTTTTGTATCCCTGGTAATGTTGTTCTCAGGTTTGATTCTATCTGTTATTCTGTGGTTAGTGTCCAGCGCTTATTTCTATAAACTTGCCGGAGGAAAGTGTGGGCGTCTGTCTCTATTTGTTCTTGTCCTGTTGGCCTCTGACGATAAGTATCTTGGAAATTGTTGCTCCAGGAGAGTTTTGTGAAAAGTACGCGTATCCTAGTTCTTGAACAAAGAAACACGCTGAGATCTCATACACTCATTAACAGGAATGGAGACGTTAACTGTCAATGTAAATAAATAATGAGTTTAACTCACATTTGTAACAAACTCATAGTTAAAGCTAAAGACATTATGTAACGAAATACAAATTTACGTAAAACATTTGAAACATGTTATATGATACAACACAATTTCTAGCACTGTGTATGTTTGGCGTAGAAATATAACATGGAAATTGATGCATTGTGCTTGTGTGACAAGAAATATGGCACTATGTGTGGCACTATTAAATATGACTATGTTGTTAACATGAGAAGGGGGAATAGGAAAATTAAGAAGGAGAGAAAGAAAAGCGCTGGCAAGCTAAGAGCTATAAAAAAGGTGTGGTGGTTGGGGGGGGGGGGGGAGGCGGGAGGGGAACAATTGAATGTTATCGCATGGGCTGCTAGATATCTGTGTTTAAAATACGGAACGAAAAACTAAAAAATTTTTTTAAAGGGCTTAACATAAAACATACAAAGAAATTGAGGTTTAACATAACGCGTAACAGCTTTGCTTAACACAACACATGAGGATGCGAAATCTGTGTTTAACATAAAACACGATGCTGTGAAATTCAATGATACAAGACAAAATATAAGGCTAAACCGGAACACATGACAGAAGCCATGAGTTGTTAACCCTTAGGCTCGATATTATGGATATCGCAACCCATCGGCCTTGACTCCATGATAGATACCGTAAATCTGGGAGAAATGTGGCTTTTATGCCTACCCCCGGGCGTGAACATGGACCAAAAGGAGTTCGTCACCCGGTCACCGCGCAATCCGGTTTAGCCAACTACCCTCGCGAGCCAGGCCTTTAAATAGTAAGTAAATTCACTGGCCAAACAGAGAAACAATTTGAAAATTATATGGCAGAACATACACCCAAACTACTTCGTGTTAATTTTAGTGACTATGGGGAAACTTCCAGTGATATCTACTTCCCGTCCTTTTTAGGATGACATTTTTCATTATTTGAAGCCTAACTCTGGCTTTGCTAGGGGCCGCTTTGTAGCCTGGCCATAAAAATGGCCTAAAGCCTGCACGCGGTTTATGGGACCTCTCCACTTTGATCTTCACCCACATGGTGGCACATTGTGTCATCGAGTGTTTATCGCTTGTGTGATGTCCTGGTGGGGTAGAAAGTCAGTCAGTCAGTCGGGAAACTTCCGGCGATTAGAAACCTAATTATCGAGATAGATCATTTATATTTCAGTTGAATTTATTCTGCTTAAGTGCCTCATAACCAGGCGGCAATTGATCCTCAGGCTCAAGGCCCCTCCCCCCTAACCTCCCCTCCCCCCGTCTACACTCCCCTAAAATTTGGTAAAACAGACATTAATGATAGTGACAGTGCTTGATTATGTACTGATGAAACTGTGGTAACACACGGGACAAGATAGCGAAACATGTGCCTGGCAGTAAATTGTAAGTATATTATTTATATTTAAATTTAAACAATTAGGTGTTAGATACTGATGTTTACCCTTGGATTCTTGTAGCAGGTCGACGAAACCTGGATATCTCTATCAGGAGCCTGCTGTATAGTATCGAGAAAAGATATAAAACCGAACGAGAAGTATATTAGCAAACTTCATAATATAACAAATACAAACAAAACGTGAACGTTGTGACTATGGAGCCTTCATCAGCACATACAATTCAAACAATACTATACAAACACACAAACCATTGTATAGTAGTTTAGCTTCACTGAAGGCATCCATTCATCTCTTCGGCTGCAATTTCAGTACGGATATGTTGAACTTGCTGATGTCTTATTACCAAATTCACAGATACAAATTCACAAGGAAACAATAATAAAACTACAGCAACGACGTGTGAGAAGATAAACACAACGTCATTGAACGTTCTCAAGGATATTTATACTGGACTCTAACAGTCATTTAGTATGAGACAAAGATTAGGGTTCGGCAAGTTAGCAACTAGAATCTCATTGTACTGGAACCCACAGGGTCAAATGAATAAAGAGGCAGTCACATACCCACAGTAGTCACATTTGAAGTCAATTCTTAGTCAACTTTCATGTGACAAGACTCATCTTCATAGTTCGTTCGCATGGTTTGTGGATTTGCTGAAGCCTTCTGCTGTCTGTTATCTAACGCCATTGTTAACTGATCATCCAATGACAACAAATATGAAATCCCAGCATGTCTTATCAGCAATCAAGTTTGGTTAACCATAAACTGGCGGATATTCTAGCAAGGCTCCATAAACACAGGAGAGAGCCACAAATGTGGACAGTGAGACTAAACAGGTGTATCGATCTACGAGTGACAGCTTTCTGTAGCTGGTTGGATTTCTAATGAATAATGAATATTTTACGAGGGACGGTCAGTCAGACCCAATACTGATGTTTTGTTATAGTCCATGCTGTTTGGTAATCGTGACTGTCCACAACCTCCTGTCTCATTGAAGTTAAGTAAAGTGAAGTCCCTTCTCCTCGTGCAGGTTTGCTATCCCATTTTTGGGGGAAGTGGGGGAATATGCCCTCTTCCCCTGGTTGATCCCCCTCTCTCACAAAGTGAAAAAAAAAGCGTGTCTTAAAATGTTAATAATTAGAGGTGTGTAGTTCGAAGTCAGAGTGCATTGGCCTGGGAGGCGAGGTACCAATAGTCCTTATACAATTAAATCCAATCTGTAAAACGGATGTGCATGCACAATTTAAAGTTTTGAAACACGATCAAAGACCAGAAGTGGACGAACAACTAAAACGCTCATTCCGAACTTACAGCCAGCGATCGCTAAGAAGAATCTGTAATGAACTTTTTCAGCTGTATTTAGTTTCAGGGGCTGTGGAGTTGAACTGCGTGAGGTAATAATTACTGGCTGAGATGGCGGCACAATAATGGTAATCATGGTGATGGGATATACAAAGACATTTTTAGTTTTTAGTTTGTTCAGAATAAGATAAATTTCATCTTAAGGATGTTCATCAAAAAGATGATATGCCTACGAGACTACGGACTATCATTACTGACAGATGGCTCTTTTAAACAGAGAACATAACCGTACTTACGAGAAAACCACTGCTCATTCAGTTCTCGTGGTTATAGAAAACCTAGAAAAGATCACTGCATTTAGGAAGGAAACAAATTATACTACGGATCGACAAAACAAGCCTTCATGAACGAACGTTTTGCCGCTGAGCAAAGTCAACGAAATCTGTACAATATTGTCTCGTCTCTATATTCCCATGTCACTGTACACAGGCCAACAGCGCACAGCCATTGACGATCGATCCAATGTGTATCTAATCCTAGGATGTAGCGTATGTTCATCTTAATTGTAACGACTATCGATATTCTCAGCTAAAAGAAATGCGGCTTTCCTTGTAAGGAAAAATGTCCCAAAGTGTCGAGTGCAAGTGCGTGGGCAAACAGCTTTCATTTAACGACGACCGTCACATAGACTTAACAGTTGCACAGCTGTTATGTGATCACCGCATATATCCAGATAGCTGTCTGGCAGCTGTACAAAGCTGTGGCTAGCCTACTTGCCTGTAGATCCGGTAGTCAGCCATTTAAACTCCCAGCAAAGCGAGGATATATCTTTCATCAAGTACTTAGGATAAAAATCGATCTTGCTTGGGAACAACAACAACCAAAATAAAGTGTGATAGGGGTGGGGAGGGTGACTGGGGGGGGGTGGGGTGTGGTGGGGTAGGGAGTTGCAAGCACAAGTAAATGCTCTAGAATAGTAAAGACGGCTGGAATAACACTGACTAAATCACCCACTGAGTGGCGATAGTCTATGAGAAAGAATAATGTTAGCAATATTTCCCTAGTGCACTTCAAGACGTGGATAAGGATCGCTTTGTTCCACATGATTCGATGGTTCTAAGTCTGGTAACCTTAGCATGCATGTTGTTAGGAGGTGACATAAAGAATACATCACATCTAGTTGGAATTCCCAAGATATTAAGCATGTTCTTGTTGTGACGGACTTTAAAATGACGAATGCTTTCCTATTAGTTTGCTGGTGGTAACATATCGCTCATACTGAACACGGATATCTCCTTAAGAGGTCACTACACGGCATATTGACCAATTTATGACAAAAATATCACTTTTTCAATGTGTTCGTTTTTGTAAAGTTCGGCATTCGTAGAATAGATTACACACAAAACTTATATCATGTGTAAACAATTTAGCATTGAAAATCTAATACTAAAGGCATCAACCCATGCACTTTTTTAAGATAAAAAAAAAGGTTTGAAAGTCAGTTTTCTCACATCTCTATATTTCTGTTTGTTGTGTGTGTGAAATCCTAAAAACTACTATATATAAAGACTAGAAACATGAAATTTCGTATGGATACTCCTAAAACAATATTATAGGGACTGGTCTTTTTAAAAGTAGATTTTATAGAGTTTTTGTTTTTTAAAAATTTGATTATTGTCTTAAGATGCAGGATTTTTGTGTGTGACTTTTTCAATAAACCTACATTTTAAAATTCTAGGAAAAATATTTAAAAACATGTTTAAAGTAAATAAACTACAGCTGTTGCTCTAAATAAGATTAAAGGTTATGAATATATCATCTATTGTTTAATACGCGTGTTTTTGAAATTTTAGGATTCTAAGTACATGTTTTTTTCGGCAAGATGGCGGCTATTGCCATGACAATTATGATTTTTTTAAACACTTAAAATATGCAAATTTAATAACACGTATCCCTTCAAATGACCATTATAAAATTATTGCTCTAACTCTGTAAAAAAAATAAAAAATGGGTGTAGTAACTAAGTACTGCATGTATGTTGAGAAATAATACTATTTATAAGAAGTCCTTTTCGATATTCAGATCACGAAGAATATCAGTAATTTAAGATTCATTATAGCTAAATAAATATTAAGCCATGCCTTTCTAAATATAAAGTGACATCCAATTTTTTAATCTGAGGAAATTCGGATGAGTGACTGGATATTCCACATAAATACACGACAGCGGTTGCCGACAATTAGTTTGACCTATGATTAAATGGGATCACAAAAGATCTGATTTATGCTCGTCTTGTGGCAGATTGTTATCCCCCCCCTCCCCCCGTTTATAAAGCCAACGTTATTTCCATCCAAGCTGGCACTACGCGCATATCTGCCGGAAATGAAGGATTCCTCTTCTTCAAAAGCGCGTGCATTTGACTTGACGTTTTCACCAGTGGGCGGGAAATAAAGGGATCTGCCAGGTTTAGCTGGGGATCGCATGTGATGTTCTAGGGATTTGAGAAGGCAGAAGACGAAAGTCTGGACCTGTTTCCTGTATGTCGGAGGTGTACTGGCACTTGGAGACATCTTTACATCAGATGCACATAGACATTCCTAGAAAACAGCTTAATATTGGTCGCAAATTAGAGCTCCGCGATAACAGCCTTTTTCACATACGTACTGAACATCTCAGAGACCGCTGTAAAGGAGATGCGCAATAAATATAGCAAACGATAACTTTATATAAGATGTAAACGAAACCTTATAGCTTATTGTTTTATATCATATGTGAACTTAATCTTATAAACTAATGTTTAGATTAGATGTAAAATAAACCTTAGAAATTATTGTTTTATATCATCTGCAGACTATATATAGTTTTATAATTAATGTATAAATAACCTGTAAACAGAACGTTGTAAATTATTGTTGTATGCTAGTTGTAAAGAAAACTTAAAAATTTTTGTTCATTTCAGCGATAAACAAAAGCTTTTAAATTATTGTTTTATATTAGTTGCAAACTGAACCTTAAATTATTGTTTTATATCAGTTGTAAACTCAACAGTATAAACTATTGTTTTATATGATTTATTAAAAGAAATGTATAAATGTTGCCGTCTCTCAGTTGTAGCCTGAATCTTATAAATTATAACTCTATATCAGTTGCAAAGTGAACCTTATAAATTATTGCTTTATATGAGGTGTAAGCTGGACCCCACATATGCTTTATGTCAGTTGTAAACGTAAACTTATTATCACGTAAATATTGATTTGACGAAATCTGTCTTTCGTCTGCACACCTCATACAGTTTTCCTTAAATCTGTAAGAAACAAAACACTAGAATGAACTAGTGAGTGATTATTTATTTTGGTATATATATATATATATATATATATATATATATATATATATATATATATATATATATATATATATATATATATATATATATATATATATACATACATATATATATATATATATATATATATATATACATATTTTTTTTTTTTTTTTTTTTTTAAAGAACAAACGCCTACCTGTATTTTGTGTGGTTATTGTAAGTCACCTGTTTACCCCTCCCAAACCGTGACGACTAGAAGGTTTGAATTTTCAAATGCCATTAAAGCTACAATGTTTAATTTAACAGTCACCTTGGAGGCCAGATTTATGTGCATTTCTTTGTTTTGTTGCATCAATCAGTAAAAGTCGAATTACGCTAGAGTTCTATCTCTTTATATATTTATGTACACACATGTTCTTGGCAATTTGTTGACCTTGTTAACCCAGATAAAATTCCATCTGTACGATACAAAATCTTCTCAGAATTTGTATTTGTATTGTTGGCCTCCGTGTAATGTTCCCCAAGAGGATCGTTTCCAATTGTGCGGCCCCCCCCCCCCCCCCCCCAGTCAGTAAAACTGTCTTTTACATTTTGCATTATGTAAAATGGTGTGAAAGTGTTTCAGTTTTCAAGACTGACACTTTTATGAAAAAGGTATTTCACTGCCCATATACATATGTTACTTCACAGATGACACCATCATATCATACACTATATTTCTCCCAAAAATACCTTTTGTCAGATATATATTGAACATCACACGAAGAAACCCTACCCTCTCCATTTTTGCACCCTAGTAAAAATATGCATAATGTTAAAGATAGTCCTACAATAGACAATGCTGATAGAAAATAAAATGTGAGGTTTCCATACATTCTATTCCATGATACATGAAGGCAGTGGGAGTTTCCTTTCCCTGCTATTGTTCTTCTCCCCCCACACATGTATAACACTGGGATTCTCGAATGCGGATCTTTTCTCTCAGCTCTTTGGTTTACACGCGTTTCGCATTTACACGATCCTTAACGAATTAGGGATCGCCGAGGACGTTTTATGTTTTATTTTAAAAGTTTGAAACCTGTTTTCGTAGAATTCGGACACTGATAAGAGAATCACACCATGGAAGAGATTGGGACCTCGCTATGTAATACTACACAACGCCGCAATGGGTGCATCATTCGTTGTGGAGATAGCGAATAGTGTTTTTGAACGCACGTTTTAATCTTCGTGATTTCTATGTAGTTCGTGAACTGTGCTAAGATTCTCTTTGATTCTCTTGTTATGACATATAGAATGCGACGTAAAGCACATGGAGACATTCAGTGGGCACCTTGTGCAGGAAAAGAGATGCTTTACAAATCAAAGCAATCCGTTATTAAAGGGAACTGTAATGCAATAGAAAAGAAGATAACTTATTCCCCGTGCACGCTGTGAGTCCTCATTCCTATTCCCGCCCATCTGCACGACAAACTGCTCAACTGTAGTTTCAGATCTCTCGTTTGCTGCACAGGGAAGAAATTTGCTCACTTCAGGAATCTCCTGCCGGTTCAGATTTGCATATGAGAGTTAAGTGTGTTCACGAATCTGTCAGTCAGTCAGTTTCTGTCTGTGTTGTCGCTGTCTCTAGACAATGACGTCTATAGGCAATACCTTCAAGTAGTTCTTTTTCAGTCAGAAAAAAAGGTGACTTGTTCAAAGATGATTTGCTGTAAAATCTGCGTTTTTATGCAATGATTCATCCAACTCAAATGATTCGTTTCAGATAGTGGTTAGACGCCCGCCTGTCGGCCTTAAGGTCTTGAGTTCGAATCCTCATTAAAAAGAATTTTTTTTTCCCTCAGAAGTAACATTGACTGCCAGGTTTACCTAACCATAAAATGTCCTTGGAGGTAAAGGAGGGCGTTGTGATGTTCGACTACATCATCCAGCAAAAAGTCCTATTGAACTATACAAATATGTCTAACCGCATATACTCGATGCACCACTGAGGTAAAGAGAGCTCTCCTACTTGACTAACCAACTCAACCCTACCTTTAGTAACCTCTTAGACCCGTCAGGCAGGCCTGGTTCAGACGCTAAACACTGAATCCAAAGGCTGGGCAAGTCGCTGGCTTTGGGCAAGACACACATTGAGGAAATCTGTTAATAATGTAGCTATAGTCTATTCCAAAAGTTGTAGCCAACTTTAAAAATCTGTAACTCAGTAACCATTAGGTATAAACTGTTGAAATTGGGTAGGCAACCTGTTAATAATCATCTCCTCACATGGAAACATTTTTAAGGTATATACGCATCGTGTTTTTATATTACATTTTTTGTGGGTTTTGAACACGCACACACACACACACACACACACACACACACACACACACACAATAAAGACACAGATTCAAAGCATACAGTTAGCACCTTTACAGCAAATGGCTTTAAGCAAAGTTACAAAACATCAAGCTGTACTGTGGAGGTAATTCGTTCGGGAAACTAAACAACGCTTATTTTGAATAGTGAAGTGGATATATTATGTACCGCCATAATGCATGTTTACCGGCTCATAAAAAGTAAACGACTCGTGTCACGCACAGTATATGATTTAGAGATACACAGGTTATTTGTCCGTCATCCCCGTTTAGGTCCCGGCGCCCCACACTAGAGAAAACAAGCACAGGCTCACTGGCTAGCATGTCATAGGAGTTGACTTTCTAAAGGTATTCTTTGAAGTCGGCGTACATCTGCCTGAACGGTAAGGAACTAATGGTCTCCATACAGATAAGCCAGATCTGTAAAACGGATGTGTACACAACAATTTGGTTCTGAAACCATACTCAAATGCAGAAGTGGGCGAACATTCATAAATGTCCCCCTGTTTACAGTCGGTGAACGCCAAGAAGAACAGAAAAATGGCCCGACAAAGATCAAATGAATTCGCAGCTGTAAGGAAACGAGAGCACCTGTGCAAATGTAAAATATGAAAACATGAAGACATGGGAAATCTAAGACCACTGCAAACATTCGTGCTGCTTCGTACATGATTTTTCGAGATATTTGTTACAGTTTGAGGGCAAGACTAAAGAATGTTTTGGCTCTAGGCATGAACAATGTTTGAGAAATAAAAGGATACTAACACAACACGAAAGAACTAGAGACTGAGTGAAACAAATACATTAAAGGCATTGACAGCTTTGCGTGATAATAACAATGCTCGTAAAGCTGTCATAATGAGAACATCCGTACTGTTACCATACCTCGGAATTTGTGTGCTTTGTAATTCTAAATACTCACTTTTACTGCCCGCTGTCTCCAGATGTCGTCTGTAGGACTGTCTCTGAACAGCTACGGCACCAGGCATATTTTGGCATTATTACATAAAAGGTAAGCAGCGACGAGAACTACATCAGAAACCAACTGGCCGGCAGACATCCAGAATAAAAGGTATATGGTTTCTTTATACGCATCAGGCATATTATTATTATTTTTGTTTTTTGGTAGACTAATCGGTACTTGCTGGGTGATATGGTCAACATCATGCCGCCGCATTTACTTTCCATGACTCTACTTGGTACCCATTTAAGGTTGGTTGCCAAGGTGATAGTTGAGCAAAACCTCATCAAGAATAAATTAACACACAAATTATGAAAATTCTATCAAAAATAAGTAAGTACCCCACACACACACACACACACAAAACCACAGCAGAAACGTGGCGAAATTCACAGTTTGAAGATATAAATTTTGGTCAAAAGGTATGTTTCTCTGTGCCTAGGAAATACTTTTTCAAAACAATTAAAACACATTGTGATCGCCAACGGAATGTTCAAAACCACACACGTGAAACCTCGCGTAATTCTGTTGTAGCGCATTAACAAATCGTCCAAAATATCATAGTAATACTTTCAAATTGGTTGTGTGTAGTAACGCCAGTGTCTCTCTCGCTCCCCCACCATGACTCCTTTAATGTCAGGACTATTGTTCTTCATTGTATAAAATGCTCTGTTTATATGTCCCTGACACATCTCCATCTGACGTTGCCCGTATGACTAAGTACTTGGATCTTTGGACTTGGCTCAGATTAGTAATATTGTTGCTGAAAATATTTCGCATGATATGTTTCTTCACAATTATCACTACTGTTTTCCTGTTTCCCAGCTGATGCACATTTGTTAGCTGGGGTTATCCATGTTTTCGCATTTTTACTTACATTCAGACTATGAACGTTGATATATGAACATACTGTGCTTGACATATAAAATACATTTGTTGTATGAAAAACTAATACCTGCAAAGGCCGAATGTAAGGCGCACCTGCGTGCCTAATTTGTAACCCTTTGGGAATGAATCTTGTATGTTGATTCTATGGTAAATGTAGTCATATTGCAGATGATGCCTCTGGATTATGAAATATTAGTCCCTTTCTTTTCTAGGTTACAACTGCGGAGGGGTTGGGAGGGGGTGGGGGAGGCTTTCCTTCCTCGTTGCCTGGCCTTCCAGGATGAATCTCAGAAAATTCAGGAAATGTTCCAGTATCTATGTGTTATGAAGATGGTCAACCATAGATAGCCATTGGTCAGTCAAACAAAGTCCTACCACTTCTTGGGACTCGACCCTTATCAGTGTACCGGGCCAATAGGATTTCGTGTTCGCAAAATATAGCAATTTCATATATCTATGGTTTTGCCCGGCTCTCTAGCGAAGTTGGTTAAACCTGACTTTCGCTGCGGCCGGGTGACGAACTCATTGTGGTCCGGGTTCACTCCCGGGGGTAGGCAGAAAAGCCACATTTCTCCCAGATTAACGGTACCTATAATGGAATCAATGCCGAAGGGTTGCGATGTCCATAGTACCGAGCCAAAGGGTTTACAACTCATGGTTTCTGGATACGCTAAAAAAAATATCTATGGTTCGCTCTAATTTCTAGCTGTCACAAAGCTATTATCATTATAAAGATAGTTTTATACCTACCTACCTACCTACCTACCTACCTAACTCCTGCCTCTTCCCTCCCTCCCCCCTCTTTCCCTCCAGTCCTCCCTCCCTCCACCCATCCCCCCCACACACACACATATATGTCCTTGCATCATATTTTAAAGGTTTCATAAGGCTGTGTATGCTAAAATCTATGAGCACATCAGTGTCACACAAATGACTAGCACTGACTAGTTGAAATGAATGCACTCTCACCCCCAAACGTTTATTTCCTCCCCCCTTGAGAACCTGTAGTATTTGGTGAGACAGGTGTTTGAATTATACAATCTCAACTCAGGCGTGAATCAATATTGACTGTACCATCTGATGAGCGATGCACCATCTGGTGATCTGAATACTGTATTCTAATTATAATGTCAGTTCCACTTGTACGCACTATTAATGGCTTTGTATATTAGTGGGCAGAAAGCAATGACAAACTACTGGACGTAAACTTGCCTAGAAAAACCACACAACAGCCAGGGGCTGTTGGGTTGGTTCTGCAAAGTCCTGTAAAGGATAGGCAACTAACCTTATATTGGTGGGCTAGTCACTGTGGATTTCTATGTATCCATTTATTCACAGAGGTTTTTTTTTCCCCCTCACAGCGTTTATATCTTAGTTCATTATTTTCACTTCAAACAAAACCAGCTTATAAAGTTAGCGATTGTTCATCTTCTTCTGCTGCACTTCCTCCAGATATTTCATCATCACTGAAAAAAGGAGGATGGGGCGGAAATAAAATAATCTGCTGTGTGAGGGGGGAAAAGGAAGAAAAAAAGAAACCCTAAGACAAACGTTGATGGGAAAGGCCAAAGCGGCTGGGTTAGATTCCATCCATTATTTTGAACTGATTGCGCAGAATAGAATGGAATGGAGAAATAACTGCGAACCCTGTGTGAAATATAATGGCACAACAGGAGAGCGAATGGATACGTACTCTTTCCAGTGAGTTGTGAAAGTTGATCCTTATTTCCTTAAAACTGTTTTTAATGCCGTCATTCCGTTTTCTGTGTGGTCTTTCCCATAGTTCAAGAGAGACTATATTAAAAGTTTCCGTATTTAGTGCTGGATTACAAATATCAGAACCAGGACACTTAGTATCAGCTATTCCATGATTATATTTCAGAACCTTCGCCACCCCCCCTCCCGCCACCTTTTTTTCCAAGTCAGGAACCCTATTCCTGCAGTGAAGGTTATTGGCTCGTTTGTAGGCTACAAACAGGCAATCTACCGCAATGAAACACTAAGCCAAACACTTGCAGAGCACACACATCAATCTTTAGTAGGCAGAATAATAAACAGCAGGCAGTTAGCCTCCAAAACGGTGGGCGCCCACTATCCTAAACAAGGCGTGAGGGCTTTAAAATGACCCCCCACTCTCGGACCATCCCATTATACATATAATACATAGGCCGGAAACCAACCACTTCCGATACAAGCTCTTTACTCTGCTACTGGACTCCACGCTGGGACTGCGGCGGGTCTGCAGAATGTGGGCCAGTGTGTGAGGATAGACAAAACTGCCAATACAGCAATAACCCTGCTAACAGAATAACTCCAATATCTGGCGAGCTACCCACATAGATCACTGCACACAATCCGTTCTCTCTCGAACACTGTACAACACTGAAATAATGCTACTGTCCAGCTAACCACACTATTTCACAGGCTATCAGTCACTATGCTTAAATCGAACACACTACGATCTAACGGTCAAAGACTAACACGAGTCAACAGTCTCAAGTCCAGGCACAGAACTTCTCGTTCAGTTTTGGTTTTGTCCCCTGTTGCAGTTTAATTACCAGTCCGTGAACCTCCTGTCTGTCAACTCGTTCTGTCACGGCTTGCTGCTGGTAGTAGGTTCGTGTCGCTGAGCAACCAGTCACATCTCGGTACACTAGGTACAGTCATGAATCCCTTACCCAAACTCTAGGTCTCTGACCCCGCCCCCTTTTTTTCCACCACAGCCCCGTTGAATTTCAATGTCTTTCAATGAATAGACACAAACACTTATACACACACACTCTCTCTCACTCACTCTCTCTCTCTCTCCCTCCTCTCTCGCTATGTTCTATTCACATGATTAGTTAGCTAGCCCATGATGGAAATATCAACATTCATAGAGAGCTTACACGTTTAATGATAACAACTATCAACTTTCTATGTAAGCATGTGAGGAAAAGATAACATTTAGTGCAAGGAAACTTATGGTTTTTATAAACATTTCCTATATTCTCTACAGTTCATTCCCATTCATCTCTCTCTCCGCTTTATCACCCTCCTTCATCCCTGATTTGGTGCCTCTCTCTTCCATGCTTCACTCCCACTGTTGTTTATATAAGGCATTTTTGTGTCATTTGTTTTCTTTACGAAATTCAGAGCGGTCCAGGTAAGTATCAAGTACTTTGTATAATTCTGTCTTTTATTATAATGTTGTTTCATTTGTTTACGTACTATTTGAATATTGTAATCAGTTCAGAGACTTTTCGTCTTTTGTGTTTTGTTTTATTTCTCGTCGTTGTTCCATATATATATATATATAAAACGTGATATGAGATGTAAATGAAATTCTGCTAGCAGACAAGGGCAGATAGACGTTTTCAAAAATTAAATACAAGGGAAAGCATAGGACAACGCTAACCAATCATTTTATTACACATAAAAAAAGTCAAATGGTATGGACATGTGGTAATAATGCATCTCAACCAAGCTACTGCGCTAGCATATTGCATGAAAACAGCGGGATACAAGACAAGAGAAGCACCTAGTGATGATCAATGGAGCTGAGGAATACCGCCTAGAACATTGCGAGCCAACATCTCAACACTAAAACTACTTCAGAGTGCGTTTTATATCGGGGAAACAATAACAAAGGCGCGAACACCGGCATTATGTGACGGATACATGCGTGTGTAAAAACTGGGAGCTTTTCAGGGAAGAGAGGGGGTGTGGGCTGTTATGACCTTCCGATCCACGGCGAGCGTCTAGCCGCTCCGCCACGGCGACTCTTACACATCAGTATATATCACTGACATTCACCTTGTTTTTCCATGGTGCTGCGGGCTGTCACCAGAGGCCACACATAACACACCCAGAGGAAAGATAGGCGGACATACAGAGTGCTACTGGTGCCGTGGGAACTGAAAATCTGGGTGCTGAAATCAGGACGGATCGCCTACGAGAATGTCCAGAAAGCTATTATGTCAGTTGTCAAATCCATACCCTTGATAGAGGTTAATTACTGTCTGAATCTGGCCCGCGGAAGCCTGGCAAGTGGCTCGTAGGTAATAATGATGTTTCTATGCTATGACTCAAACCTCTGGCCCTCGAAGATTCCCATTTTCAACTTGGTTGAATAGCCCTGGTCTAGAAAATGTGAAAGCCTAACATTTCATATCCCATAGTTGCTAATAGGACTACCTTTTGTTTTTAATTCGTAAGTATACTTTCAGTTTTGAATTTGATTTGGTTTGAAGGTACAAGGGTAGTAACCCACAAGTGCTTCGTTCTACTTCTAACTCAAACCTGAGTCCTAAGAATCTCAGTGTAGGACACAAACTCTGTAACACTAGCGAGTATCCCTAACTACTTTGGGTCGATTTTTTACTTCAGATTTTTGATCGAGCAGTGCCTATAGACTACTATTTTTTTTTTATTTTCAACTTCCAAGGGATTTTTTACGTGCGCAAGATATACAGAGGGAGTCCGATTTTACTACCTAGAGACTAGAGGCAATTACCAGAAGTCAACTTGAAAAAAAAATCCTAGCCTTCATTCACGGGGTCTGAACCCTGAACCTCCGGACATCGAGGCAGAAGCCATGCCTCGAGACCACTCAGTTTTTAATCTATGATCTCAAACCGTCACTAACATACAACTTAATGGATAACCTCGGTGAAACTCAACTGCCAGTCGACAGAAATTAAAACATTAGAATTCACTTGAATAGAATCAGATGAATGAATAATTCATGAAAACAAGCAACAAGCTTCAGTGGTTGTTACAGATGACCAGAAGAGCTTGGCTAGAGAGAAGGGCAGCAAACTCTGGGCTTTGTCAGACATCTGGAGTACACAAATGGCTGTTTGAGAGTGGGAATTCTCTGAAGAGCATCACAGGTGCTGGAACCTAGGGAGCTCAGGCCCTTGAGCCCCACCCACCCTTAATTATTTAAAAAGGGATGAGCCACCCCGCACTCACACAGGATTTCTTGGGAGCGAGAGGGCTGAGCTCTAAACCCCTTAGACAATCTGCAATGTTGCTAAGTGCGTGTATAGGCGTCCTGTTTTAAAGTATTTGTTTATAAATCTCAGATTATTTCAAGTATATTATTATATTTATTTTACAATCACTACATAATAATAATTACTGAGTACTTAAACAAGGGTCTATCTTTGATGACCCTAGGCAATTAAAAGATGACTGATTTCCCTCACCCCCTAATTTTTTCGAGATTTCCTGTTGGCGGCACGCCTAAAGCACACTGCTGGTGTGTACTAAACACACATCATAGATTCGCTGATGACTCGCAATCACAGCAGTGCCCAGAGAGGACCACTATCGTCTCAGCAATTTGGCATATATATGGACAAATTACGGCTAGGAAACAAGCCAGAAGGTGAAGCCAATCCCAGTGAAAGAGAATGGGACCAGTCTTTTGCGTTGTTGGCAGACTTGTAGACTAGTAAATTAGGTTACAGCAGCATAATTCATGTAATGTGTGATGATGTAACACCATTATACATAACATTAGGATCGTGATGATGTAACAACACCGTTATACATACAGTTATGACTATAATGATGTAACATCAGTATACATAAATATTCGACCGTTATGATGTAACACCATTATACATATGTTAGAACAGTGATGATTTCACACCATTATACATAAAGTTAGGACCGGGACGATGTATCACGACTAGGTTCTTAACGGGGCTGTCGGCAGGGATGTTAACTGTCGAGATCCCTGTTCTAAATCACGATAAGAGACCCAACAATGAGAGTGACCTCCCTTCACATTGATGCCTCTATCTGGTGTAGGACCTCTGCTATGTCGCAGGGGTGCATCCTAGGTAGCACGACTGTATGCAGCGAAAGAAGAAACTCCACAGGGAAGCATGCACAGCATTAGTCTACCAATCATCAGTAGAAGTGATCACTCGTCCACATTTGTTTCGGCCAACGAGCTTCTAGACAATTTCAGAGGGTGGGCTTATCTGAGTTCATGAAGCTCAGGCTTGATCTGCTCCTGCTGAACGTATTACAGGATGTTCTCGGACAGGGACAACACGAAAATGGTGACTATACAACAGGTACTGTGAGGCTCGATGTTTATTTATAGTCGCTGCGGTAGCTTATTATATCTGTCGGCAAACCTGGGTGACCAAGTGGCAAGCTCACGGTTGGTTTATCGGACACATGTTAGACTTAGATGGCAAATGGCAGAGGGACACTGGCAGACAATTCGGACACGATGGACTTTTAGGGATAAGACTTCTTTTCCACTAGATACCCTGACCAGCCTACAGAGGCCCCTCCCCCACGACGTTCCATTGTGTCAAATGCCAGCTATAAGCTCTCTCAGCAGCCTCGCCCAGTTGTTTAAGTGATCGTTTGCGCTCGTTTCCTCGCAAGACCAATTGCTTAATCATATTGTACATAGAAGTGGAGATGAGAACTCGTGCGCCTACCTCGACGGCGAAGATTCTTACTGAGTACACTTCATCTCTCATCAGACCAGCCGCAAGGTCACTGTATTTCTCGAGCTTATACACGTGACTTTCGTCCATTTGTGACTTACACTGCACGGTCAGCTCAATCAGGATGAACTGTCGTTTCTCCGCAAAGTGAAGGACTATGTCAGGACGCAGGCTGGTCTTCCAGATTGACTCTGGGTACTTTTCGTGACCAGGCAGGTCAACGGCCAGTAGCCAGTCCCTCGCACAGTCAAGTATCGACGGAGCGTATGCGACCTTGTTGAATTTACCTTTATAAATCTGCCCAACCTTAAAGAAGCGTACGGGGATAACAGTAGGACTGGTCCTCGCATTGGCCCTTATCCTAGCTTGGTCCACGATGGCCGCTAACTCTTTCAAAACCTTGTTGTGGCGCCAAGTATATCTTCTCTGACCTAGGGCTTTTCTGCACGCGGACAAAACGTGCTCGAGTGTCTGCTTAGCTCTACAAAATAGGCATGTCGCGTCTGTGGTCGCATGCCACTTGACAACGTTGACACCAAACGGTAACACACTGTACTCTGATCTAACGATAAAACTTTTTCGAAGTGGCGCCATTCGCCAGATTTCACCTCAGTGAAAGGCGCTCTCAAAGCCGATCCACACTGGCCTTGCAGCGACTGCTGTGCGGCTTTTTGGACCCGTGATTGTGTAAAACCATTGTACGCAAAGATTAGAACGTGATGACGTAATGTTGTGCTTAAGTCAAACTTGATTGTGGAGACATCATCTAACTAAATTATTGATAGATTTCCTTTAACAAAACTGCTCCAGATTTAAAAGCATCCTGTCTGAGATCAAATATTTGAAAAGAGAATTAATTCGTGCTCAAGCGTTTTCAAACAGAAACATGAATAATATACTTACTAGAGCTGCTCGGTATGGGAAATCAGTGCACATAGTAAACACCAGGGATTTCCTCAACCGTTTCATACCCACAAACAGCAACATAGGAGACATTTATTTTTACTGCGGACAGGAAGAAAAAGTTTGCATATAGCGGAAAATATCAATCGAATCCTGGTACATTGATAGCTGAACTAACTTCTAAGCCACAGAATCGCACTAAATGCATTGAATCCAATGATAAGATTACAGTTTTTGTCTAAAAAGTAATCTGCTGCTACTTAGATGTAAGGGAGTCGCCGTGGTGTAGTGGCTAGACGCTGGCCTGCGCATTGGAAGGTCGTGGGTTCTGGTCCTGACGGTGCCGGACGTTTCCTTAATGACTTTGGCTCCCAGGTCGACTCAAGTGCAATTCCGGAAGTAAAGTCGGTCGGCTTTATACTGACCACATCACTCACCAAGTGTCCACTGGTCTATAAAATATAGCTCTAGCCCTTTATGTCCGATACGCTAAAGACGCGGAAAAAGATCCTTTTATTATTATTATTTTGTTTTTTGTTTTGTTACTTACTTGGATGTACAAAAATCGTATATACGTGACTGAAGTGGCATTTCTTAGAGATAAAAAGCTACAGTAACATCTACTGGATTCCTTTGTTACGTTTGTATTGCCAACATAGACTATACTTCTGGTGCCAAACTGTTATATATAGCGGCTCACTTACTCATCTGCAAGGTAGAGTCTTAATGTTGTAGCTACTACAAGATTGGGCAGATATTTTTGTTTATAAGTAACTGAACTGAACTAGACGATAAAAACGTTGACAAGAAAGTACATGGGAAGTGGCCGGAACCGGAATGTCACTATTTATAATTGTTATCTCAAGTCTACCACAAACTATGTCCACCAGAAATGACATTCTAACGCTAGTTTGCTATGACGAGGTTACATTTAATAGGGTCCACATTTTTGGGCCACAGCATCATAGCATGTTAGCATACTCACAGATTCTTCGTCTCTTGCAACAAATGTCTTTAGATGTGGATGCTGATTATTCGAGTAGTTCCAACGGCGTCGTCCTCTCGTTGTTAATTCTATTGTGGGTGCACACTAAATGACAAAGGCAGCGCTGACCTCTCCACTGGATTCGAACTTAGGACCACTGAATTAGGTAACGCTACCATTTATATCAGTTTGTTACACTTGGAGCAGGAAGTGTCAATACTCTGCCTCGGTCTTTAGGATGGTCTCCGAGGGACTTTTGATACCACGGTCTGACTTTTCATCTTTCCACGTAAGGAGAAATTCTTATAGTAGTGTTTGAGTTTCACACATTGTGTCGTTGTAGAGATGCGCCAAGTTATATTTTTGTAAGTTTCTGCCTCGTATGTTTTTGAAGGCTGGTAATATTTAAATATAATGTAAAGAGTCTTTTTTCATCGAGTGCTACATCCAGTTTATAGATCAACAGGAGCGTGAAGGGAGATGTCGACCTCACGTCTCTTTCGACTGCTTTTACCAGGACGTTTCCTGATAATGTTTTCCAGGCTGGGTCAGCTGGGAAGCCAACAATAATTATGAAGCGGCAGTCTTGACGTAGATTTGAACCCAAGAACTTGGGCTGCTTTCTATTTAATTGAATCGTTCGTTTAGGTCATAATTTCAAAAAATAATACGCAGATCTTTGTTTTTAGCAAGGCGGTTATAATTAAGGGCAAAAGAGTATTAATCACTTCTTCAAGATAATTTGTTTCATTTTGAATACATTTTTCCGAACCTCATTTCAAAACTCCTGTTTCAGTATTAAATTATAGCAAACTGAACCTCTGGCGACTGATGTAGAAGTGTTGGATGTCATGGTTTGATTTAAAATGAGGAATCGGAGTGCAATCCCCGCCATTTTAGTCGCTGGCATTGTTGGGCCATCTTTGTACTGTCCAATTGTGACGCTTTTCTGGAAATGATTGGTAAATACATTTTGTTTAAATTCGCTTTTACTATATTTGACTTCTTGCTTGTGTTGTTTATGTCTGGGATAAACAATATATGGCAGAGTAAATATCTTTTCTCGTGAATGGGTAATTTCACTGTTTTGTATGCTTGTTTGAAGTAAAATCGCCCGATGAGATTTATTTGAAGTGTGTGCTAAAGCTAAGTGTTTTGTGCGTGGATATATGTGTGTGTGTGCCCTAAGGTGAGAGAGAAAGAGAGAGAGAGAGAGAGAGAGAGAGAGAGAGAGAGAAAGAGAGAGAGAGAAAGAGAGAGAGAGAGAGAGATTTTGTGTGTGTGTGTGTGTGTGTGTGTGTGTGTGTGTGTGTGGCGGTGTGTGCCCTAACGAGATTATTTACTTCTATGACGCATGGATCGTGACGCAGCTTCCTAACTCCAAAATATTAAGGTCAGAAAACAGCTGCCTAGGATTTGGTAGCAGGTCACATCGCTTTGATTACGACAGGGCTATTAGAGTGGTAATCCTTTAGAAAGCGAAAAAAAAAAAAAACTATTGAATAAAAAAATTAAGTTAAAACAAATTAAACACACACACACGCCCACACACACAGACCAGTAAATTGTGTGGCAGGTTTGTGAAGCCTGATAAAGGATATGTAGCTAACTTTATTTCACTATGCAAATAAAATCTATTGTAACGACAAGTCTGATTACGCTGATTGTTGCATACGATTTGCATGCTATTGTTCCTAGTTTTAAAGGCACACTGATGAATATTGATTTGCTTTTTTGTGTAGGTCTCTTTCCTGTATCATAAATCTTTTCACGATATTTCTTTCTGTTAAGTTCTTCAAATACTTCGCAAATTGTTACCTGCATATATTTTTGTTCAGTGTGTTCTGTTATTGTTATTATTATTATTATTATTATTATTATTATTATTATTATTATTATTATTATTTGTATTATTATTATTAATATTATTATTATTATTATTATTATTATTATTATTATTATTATTATTAATATTATTATTATTAATATTACCATTATTATTGTGCATAAAGATTTTTTTATAATAAAGTAAAGACCTCTTTGAATACATTGGGGCAAAGAGTGTGCAATAAGTGGCCAATATTTCCATAAATCCCAGGTTTTCAAACTTGTTTGGTCCATTTCTTTTTAAAAACACTAAAAAAATATGTCAGCACTTCCTGAAATCTCGACCTGATTTAATGGAACAGAAAGATGCACAGACAAATTTGCTTTCTTTTATTTAAATATGTTGTGGTTGTACTGTTTAGAATACAGTCAAGAAAGAGTTTTTCAACTATTTACACTTTCCACATCTTAAATTGTTTACATATTTTTAACTCTATCGTTGCTAGGCAGAATACATTTAACGCATTCTTCTTTAGAAGGTTGTTACTTAAACCATAGATTGCCAAATGTTTTTGGGCCTACCTTTTTTATAATTAATAATACTAATAATAGAAAAGAAATTTTTTCGTTCGCTTGAAATAGATTGTCTTTGTTTGCAATGTTGTCTCTGGTATGAATAATAATAATAATATTAATAATAATAATAATAATAATAATAATACGAAGCACTTCATGCAAACCTACTTTATGTCATCTTCATAAAAAAAGAAGCGAAGAGTGTCCTCTCGTTTATGTGTCTTTGTTTGTTCCATGCGTCCAAATGATTTTTCTGTTTTCACTGACACAATGAAACTTTACTTTGATCTAATATTGTAGTTTCAGATTTCTCTCTCTTTCTTCCTCCTCCCCTACCCTCTCTCAGTGTGTATGTGTGTGTTAACACACACATCAGTTACTGTTTTCATAATCCAGTCTATAGCCAGTAAAAATAGGAGAAGCGACAAAAGACACCCCTGTCACACACCTGTTTTTATTCCAAATGCATCTGTTAGCTTTCCCTTATAAAGAACTCGACATTTCATATCTTTATATGTTGCCTTTACTAAGTTAATAATTTTCAGGGGGATTCCATAGTGCCCCATCAATTTCCAGAGGGATTCTTTATCAAAGCTGTCAAATGCTTTTTCGTGAACTATTAATCCAATGTAAAGTGGTGAGTTCAGTTCAATGCTTTGCTCTATTATTATACGTAATGGGGCTATCTGGTCAGTACAGGATCTGTTTGATCGAAAACCTGCCTGTTCATCTCTTAGCTGTTTATCAATAGCATCTATTAATCTTTCCAAAATAATTCTACTTAATATTTTTCCAGGAACTGACAGCAACATAATTCCTCTATAGTTTTCACACTCCTGTAGATCACCCTTTTTGTGTGTGCAGTTTCACAAGATATCCTTCTCTCCACGAACTAAGAACACAATTTCCGAACACATTTTGACTCGACGCGAGAACAATCTCTCGGCGCAGAAACGCACAAGCATGGCTCTGGCGCCATTTTTTCGGTTCGCGAACGACATCAGCTGATCTTAGGTTTGCGCGCTATGAACAACAATTTTGCGTTGTTCTTGATAGACTACACATAGGGGTGGTGTTTGTGTTTTTGATCTCACATAGCTAAATCTACGATACGTACTATCTTAAAGAACAAAAATGCCCTAAAGACGACTGATGTGGTTAAAGTAGTTACTATGATAACGAAGCAAAAAGTCTCAAGTGTTAGGCGAAGTATAAAAATTATTGTTAGTTTTGATTAATCAAAAGCAGCTTAATGGAGATAGTGTTAGTGACAAACTTTCGGTCAAAGTAGACGATAGGCACGGTCACTGTTTTTAGTCGTGGCAAATGTGTTACTTCTGATAAACTGTGACCATTGCATTTTCCTCCATTTGTAGACTAAACGGATATAGTTTTGTCACCCACCTAATGAGCTGAGTGCATGGCTCGACAGTGCGAGCTGCGGATTTCATTTGGAATGTTTTTTTTCCGCTGTGACCAACGTGGTGTTGTGAACTGTAGATTCAAACAATAGCGCGTGACTTGTTGCCACATAATTAGTGGTTGCCTTATGTGATTGAAATTGGTTGCACACACACAACTGCTGATCTGGTTGTAACTGCTGCTTCTGTCGATGATGAACTGCATTTCTAATGTCGGGCTACTTGTGTTAACACTTCTGATAGTTGCCTTATTCTTTTACTGCGTGTGTTTGCTAGTGGACACACTAAGACTGCAGTCTGTGTAAATATTTTTTTCACAAGGGACGGTGATGGATATTCTGTGTGTTTTTCATTGGCACAGGAGCGTATCAGCTATGGGAAGACTCGTTTGCTATGAAGCTGGAACAAAAATTACGAAATTACCAGCCAAATCCTATTATGTGAGAAGACTTTACTCTTATTTAGCGATTTAGGGACTAAAACACAGAATGCAAGTTATGCTAGCATTGACAAATTTAGACTTCATAGAGGCTGGTTCAGTAAATGTCGTCGATCAACTGGAATTCAGTGTGTTGTCAGGCGTGGAGAGGCTGCTTGTTCGGACACAAACACAAAAAGCAATGGGAGTATATGCGTTACCTTGTGAACATTTCGCTTCGCCAACGGTATCAAAGAACGAATTAAGCTCGTTACCCGAGGAACTACTATATCTAATTAAAACCAAACTCGTCTTATTATCTCACTCTCCTGGAGCTGTATTTTTCCAGACTCTCCCCCCCCCCCACCCCAATTCCTACTTATATCTACTTCTGGAGCTTCATTCCCAAAACCAACCGCCTACCCCTCCCCCTTACCCAACACCCGAAGTGTTCTGGTTGCATCTGCCTTGTACGACATACCCTCGTGAGCCACGTTTCTTCCTGAACCCTCTTCATGCATTTATATGTCATCCCCTTTTATGTTTGGTTGAGATGTTTAAGGAAACCCTGCTTAATGGTTCAAGGAAATGTGGTTTTAAATATTACTTTTCTTGAGAATGAAAAAGTAATTTTAAAGAAAAAATGAAAGAAAAGCTCGCAAATATAATCCCACAAGTGAGAAAAGTTGGAGCTACAATCCCCGACCCGCCGGGTCCTCAGGTAGCGGATTGTGCAACGGCTTTCGCATGCTCCAGATACAGCGGTTAGCTGTGAATAACCGAAAAGCAGCCGCGGACCAACTGCCTGTGGACAGAGTGCGAGGCGGGTCACCAGACTGGTATCTATAGGCCTACATCCCTAGGAGACGCGGACAGAGTATCACCAAAACAAGCTCTTAAATGGCAGACACAGTGGAGCAATTGTAAACAAGTGGACTGCGGAAACGAGGACGTCCCACAGAAACCGTAAGACAAAAACTTATAAAAGAGGCCAAAGCTGCTGGACTGGATTCTATCCATATCGTGAAATATTGCGCTCGTCAGAGCGGATGAAAGAATGCGAGCCTCGCGTTACATATATTGGCACACCATGATGATGATGTAAAATAATATTGTTGAACAGTGTTCATGGTGACACTGGGTTCACTCTCCCAAGCAACAGATGTCGTCAACACGAATAGTACAACACACTATTAGTATTATTTGTGATGAAGGAGATCAATCACTCATGTGCCGTCTCAGCAATGACAGTTGACTGCCCTTTTCTTTGTCTTTCGTGCCTTTAGCACTGACTGAACACTCGCTCAGACTATTGCTTGTAAAAAGTTATTTTGATTTTATCCTCACCCTTGTGATCTGTCTAGGTTTTGTTTACATGACTTTAACACCTCTTATTACAACTTGTTTTTGCGTATACGTTCTTTTAAAAAGCACAATTTTGGAATGACTTTCCAAGAAGTAAAACATATTCCCTCTTGTTCTACTTTGATTTAGGTCCACGTTTTTGTGTCACATAGATGAATCAGTCAGTATGGCTGCTATAATAGGTCAATAAGAAACGTTGTATAACAAGGCGGGAAACAACAAAATAGAGGGCTTGCCTATTGAAATGTGTGAAAATAATGCGGAAACATTAAACAGAAACTAACGGACAAAAGTGTAAAGAGAAAAACAGGTACAGCCGAACTGGTGGGAGAAGTAAGCAAAATCACTGAATGCTTCAAGGTTAGGTTTAAAACAAGACTCAACAGATTATGAGTGGTAAAGAAAATAAAGAAGCGCAACTTACAATAACAATAATACAAAATAAAACACTACATAAAATATTTAACGAAATTTACAGTAAAAGAAAAAAAAAGGCAAGTCGTCACTGCCTGCATTTTTTTATCGAATCGTTATCGCTTTGTGGGATTCAATTGTTAGTTATTTGGAAGCCCTATTCTCGCTTTTGCCGGTGGTGGGGGGGGGGGGGGGGGGGCTAAATATAGCCAGGCCTTAAATATGGCTTAACGTCTGTACTGGGTCTAGGACCTCTCCACAGGTGATTGTCATCCGCATAGTGACGCTTTGTGTCACCGTGTGTTTATCGCTTGTGTGATGTTACCCCCCTACCTACTGCCTGCATTAAGCAGTTTTTGGCAGTGCTGGACACGAGATACTGAACCTATGGACAAAAGTTCACATGACCATAACATTCGCCGCGAATCTGCAGATTAGGGTGATTTTTTTTTAGAAATCCCTGACAGGAAATGATTTCAGTAACTTAACCAGAGTCGGCACTGTGGCAAAGTCGATGCGAGCGCTTCGTAATGCCGGGGTGCCGGTTCGATCCCAGCTGCAGGCCATGCGCCTTGGGTTGGTTTCGATAGTGGTATAAGGGGGCCGACCGTCCAAAAAGCAATGGCAAACTACTGGACGTATATTTAGAGAAACCACATAACAGCCAGGGGCTGCTGGGTTTGATTCTGCAACGTCCTGTAAAGGATACGCAACTAACCTTTAACCTTTAACTTGATCAGGAATTCGAACCCAGGTGTAAAGAATGAGAGCCGAGCGTTCTAAGCCGTTTGACCGACCGCACTTCTCTAAAAAAAAGGAAGTGGGAAAATTACGGAATCAGACAATATGATAAAAAAAACAAATTACAATTTTTAGGATGTCTATGGCTGACATAATTGCTCATTTATTAGCCAATGCAAATACTATGAGCACAAACAGAAAGGTTTACTAAATTCAAGTTCTATCGATCTTGATAATATTATTGTTGATTTTTGTGAGTGACGTCAAATTGTTCATTTAATGAATCACGTCGAATTAACAGTAATACGAAACATAACAGAAGAGAACGACGAATAAAATAACAATAACGCAAGAGATAATAGACGGCTAATGTGAATTCATTCAGGGAATGGGCGACAAAAATCTCATATTTCTATGAATAATAATTGAGAACGTAATAAAAAGGGAGCAGATTTACACAGGGTCTGATAGAGCCCGAACTGAACTAGAATAGGGGTGTGTCTTACTGCCAGAACATCTGTCTGTGGCGGGAAGTGAAGTGGCCACCCATAGATATGGATTCACCTGGACGGAATCTATTTAATAAACAACAGTGGACAATACAAGTGGTTGCCATTGAGAGGAAGCGAGTTAACACTTCTTGTGTCCAATTATTATATACAGTATCACAGAACTTTGTAACGTGGCAACTGGTTCCTGAGAGGGGGTATTCAAATCTTACTCCTGGACTCAGATAATGCCTTTCTTGACAAAAACCATTTGAAGTCACACAATACATAAACCCGTGGAATTCAACAGAAAAAAATCCCTGAGTTTGTTTCCTATACATCAATAAAATATGATAGTGGCTCCAAGGCAACTAACTACCTCAAGCAAGACAATGGAAATAACAGCCGCTTCCAGGGCACTGGCACGGACAGCAGAACAAGCAGCCACGCAAGCACTGTTCATATTAGATTTAATTAACACGCATCAGAAAATCTCAACAGTTAGCCTCTGCTCTGAATGGACAGACATCATTAGAAGGCAGAACTTAACCCCTCTCACCTGGATATTCCGACTTGGGTATGACGGAGTAAGGTGCCACGAACAAGCTGCCAAGCTGGCAAGTAATGCACTGTTGCGTGATGGCAGGAGTATGGACATAGCTTTCATCATCGCTGTACAGACCAGACTGATTGTGAACATCAATGAGTTTTAAACACTAATTTGATATACGCGACTGGCAGTAAAACCTGGGGAAACCTGGCTATCTATGCCGCCTTTTAGATCAGGATAGGAGACATCACCAACTTCTCATGGGAACAGTCAACTAAAAGAGGTACCCTGGGGTGGCTGCTGTATCGGAGGACTGAGCACGCACGGGAACACCCAATGTATAGTGAGGCTGACTGTGATAACAACTCTTTCAAAACGACATTTAAGATACTAGTGGTAAAATAGAAACTTTACAACAAACGTTGATGAGAAATACCAACAGTGTCACAATAGACACCATAGACTTCTTCTTCTTCTTCCTTGCGTTCGGTTTCGTATGCTCAGATGAGACCATCATGTGGGTTGCCTCTCTGAATTTGCATGTCAGTAGCAGGTCCTTTATCGATCCCCATAGCTTGCTCTGCACACCTTGCTCTTAAGGCCAGGTGTCTCAAAGTTGTATGTAGAGTAGGCAGGTCTGCAGAGTGGGCTCAGGTGTTTGTGGTCTTATTTGACAGGCACTGTGGGTGCTGTACAATCTTTATTTGATGCATGTGGTAGTTAAGCCTGCGGTGTCCTGTTCGCAGACGAAATATTGCTGTATGTTGCTTTCTATTGAGTCTGCTGATGGGGTCTTGTGGGTGTTTACTGTTTGTTCTCTCCACAATTCCTTGTATTTTCCCTTGATAAGGGTTCTGATTTCTGATAATGACAAATGGATGGGTGTGCTACACCATAAACCAGGGTGGACAACCGTTTTCAGTCCGCGGGTAAAATTATGAATTGCAACCTGGTAGCGAACCATATAGAAAGAAATGTCCACTTTAATATAACACCCAAATTTCCCCGTAACACGATATCTGTGCGGGGTAACTAAAGATAACAACCCTTCGCTACGTATCTGGCTAAACACTCCTTCACTGGAGCGCTTCTATATATTCTTAAATCAATATACGAAAGTATGTTTTTGCGCTCAGCTAATTTGTGAGTTCAATGGCCAGATTATAAAGTAATTTTCCCAGGCCCCACGGGCCAGTGAAAATTCCCCGGCGGGCCAGTTGTATAAATGGATTCAAAACTGCAAAAATGTAGGGCCTTAAGGCAAGAATGCGGCCACTACGTTACCTCGGCTCTCAGTGGCTGACATATTGGTATCAGAAACGTTAGAGACTAGGCACGGCCTACTTGGTTGAATCAGGAATGCATGAAAATTGGTACAAATCACAAGCAAATCAGGCATTCATTACACTAACTAATAACTGTGGGAAAACCTGCAATACCACTAATTGATTAAAACCTAATAAATGTATTAGATGGATAGAATAATTAAAAGGCAGACGACCTGATCTGAGACCAACTGGATCTATATATATGCCTTTCGGCGTATTGGGCTGATAGGGCTACATCTATACCTTACAGACCAATGGGCACTGGGTGTGTGATGCGGCCAACATAACTCCGGCTGTCTTTACTTCCCCTGATTTGCCTAGTATCTATTTAAGGTTGGATCAGCCTGGGATCCATTTGGAAATAGGTTCGGCACCTGAACCCATAACCTTAGGATCTGCAGGCGCGTGTCTAGCCGCTGCACAACGTAGAATAGTTAGCTCCAATAACAACACACTAGAGGACATCAAAACTTTGCGAGACTTGTCTTCGCCGTTTTGCCTTCCTAGACTACTTCCAGTTTTCGTCTTAATTGTTAGCTGCGTATCCTTTACAGAACGTTGCAGAACCAACCCCAGCAGGCTTTTTTTTGGTTTTTCTAGTCAAATTGGCGTCCACTAGTTTGTCACTGTTCCCTGGACAGTTGGTTCTCAAAACCAGTGTCGAAACCAAAGCAGGAAGCAAAGGCCTGCAGCTAGGATCGAACCCAGCACCCCAACATTACGAACGCGTTTGCAACGCCTAAGCCAAAAGCGCTGACCTCGTCCTAATATCCTCCTCTAAATATCATCGTCTTTATATCCTCGTTTCAGGATACCGGTCTTAAAAGCATCACTTAACATCCTTGTCCTATCACCCCTGACTTAAACTTATTTGGAGTTCTCCTAATGTGTCGTATTATCTTCTACTGATTCAGTTTTACTGAAAACAAATCAGAGACTGTTATACTTCAACTTGAGGTGCCACATAAACAAGACTATAATTGAAGACTTGACTAAAGCTACTTAAACATAAACCAGCCTTTGGAAGATGTGTATTTTAAAGAGAATAATATCCTTACGTCCTTTTTCGGACGTAATGTTTTGTTATTTGAAACCCCACTCTGGCTTTTGCCAGGGGCCGCAAAATAAACAGGCCAAAAATATGGCCAATTGTCTGAACGCGGTTTCTGGGACCTCTCCACGGTGATCCTCATCCACATGGTGGCACGTTGTGTCATCAGGTGTTTATCGCGTGTGTGATGTCCTAGTGGGGTAGAAAGTCAGTCAGTCAGATGTGTATTTAAATGGTTAACAATGTAAGGGAAAAAAGTGAAATAAATAAACGTATCTGGCAGCATCAGTAAAAATTAATTTAAAAAACGCTGTCTAGGTGTGTAGATGGGATGCCTAGATCAGTTATAATTCTTGTCCTTTTTAGGACGAAATTGTTCGTTATATGAAGCCCTACTCTGGCTTTTGCCAGGGGCCGCAATATAGCCTGGTAATAAATATGGCCTAAAGGCTGAACGCGGTTTCTGGGACATCTCCACGGTGATCCTCACCCACATGGTGGCACATTGTGTCATCGGGTTTTTATCGCTTGTGTGATGATCTGGTGGGGTAAGTCAGTCATTAAGATGGGATGCCAAGGCACAAATATTCACACAGAGAAAACAACATTTACTGGGTGATGGCTGCGGGTGCAGAAAATGTTTGAGGTAGAAAATTTGGACTTTCAGAAAGATATTATTATATAAGCTGCAGTAAGAAATTAGCCTCCATCTATGAAAATCCGGTGTCAGTAGATGCCTAAATACACAGCAATTTGTAACTGTGCCCGTCTGTTCCCCGTAATAGAAAACTTGTTTTGCTGAACAAGTTCATTTTGAATTTCAAAAAATTATAACAACTGTATGAACTGAATTAATTAAAATAACATAAACATCTAAAGTAACAAGCAAAGTAACGCGATAACTTCGCGTGCATATTTTCTGGACACCTTTTGTAGAGTTCAGGCGCCGTTTCTCTAGGGGGAAAAGCCATGATGTAGATAATGAGTATAGAAAAGTGTATAACGAAGCCAGTAAACATGGAATATCGGTCATCTAAGGTGAACAGATATATAGGAGTTGCTGGTCGTTCAAGCAGAACGAGAAAACGAGGAATTTTAGCAATATAAGTCAACAGCAAAACAAATCAAAATAAATAAAGGTCAGGTTGGAAAAATAGGTCAAGAAAACGAGAATCCTGATCATATTTAAAGTCTGGAAACAATAAAGACGGTTAATTAAACGGTAAAACTATAGAGAATACTGGCAGCAGAAGAAAATAAAACGAGAATAATAATCACCAATGATTGGGTCTTCAACGGTTACCCACTCGCTTCGTAAATAGTCATTGAGTAAGTTAGGTGATCCTTAAACGTGACGGGAAGTCTTAGATCACATTGTTATGTTGACAGTGTTTGTAAACTAAGACAACATAAGGCCACATTTCCAGTGTGCTTTTCTGGCGATAACTAGCGAGTTGTTTGTATTACTATACGCTGCGTTTGTTCAGTAATTATCACTTACCACCGTTCTGGGACAATCAATGTAATACACTGTACTTAATAATTATGCAAACACCATATGTCTTACATAGTCTAGTTCGACAATGAACAACTAGTCACTAATGACTAAAGACCATCTGTCTTACATAGTCTAGTTCGACCATGAACAACTAGTCACTGATGACTAAAGACCATCCTTACCGGTAGTGTAGTGCAGGTTATACCTGGTTGGTGTATCCATTTTGAGTGTCCAAGTTTAAGCTTCTCTAGAAGTTGAACGTTGCATCCGGGATTTGCCCTGTTAGTTGTCACCCGGGGTTAAACTCTTGAAGTCTCAGCAGTGATCACAATTTTGGATAGTGACCAGGAGGCACAAAAAGAGCCAGGCAGTCAGACAGACAGACAGGCAAGCAGATAGAACTAGAACTAAAGTTATTTAACAGCTAAATCACAACATCGGTGCAGTGTCTGGAACAGTGCTTGACAAAAGCGGGCGTTACCGCACTTAGCGATGGCGGGGAGGGGCGATGCTGAGACAATCCAGGAGCTGTAGCTACTCCGATCAAATTACGGGTGGGGGGTGGAGAGCGCTGAGTTGTTTAGTGGTCGGTAGCAGCCCCAGGTGCAGTTGGGGTCACTGAAAATACAAGGAAAGACAGAGAGAGAGAGAGAGAGAGAGAGAGAGAGAGAGAGAGAGAGAGAGAGAGAGAGAGAGAGAGAGAGAGAATATTTTTTAAACCGTCGTGAGTGGTTTTTAATATAGTAAAACAAATTAAAACTGTAGTGATTGTCTAGTTTTTAAACCCCCACCCTCCCCCCCCCCCTTTCCCCCAAAAAATGTGTGTTTTAAGCAATCAGGTTTATGATTTCCATTCTCCTTAATTTGAAATTTATTCTTATGTTTTGATTCAATGTTCCTATATTTTTAACACTAAGTTGAACACAGTCTAAATCTGGATGGAAAAACCTCACTGAAATAGTTTTTTTTTCTCCCCTCCACAAAAAGAAAGAATATCTATAGTGTTAGAAAATTAACAGAAAGCTTCGATGATTTTGATGTCTGATTGAATATGAAAACGTTCTGGGATATGTAGACAGCCGGTGTGATTCTTATCACATAAACCAGCGAGTACTTACTGGTCTTTGAAAATATGATTCTAGCGAAATGCCGGTTGCGTAAGTGGCGTGAAAATGGTTGTATATGTTCCTGCTTATATTATAGCATGTCGACGTTTGTGGCCTAAGCGCTACGAATGCGCTTCATAATTCCGAGGTACCCGGTGCAGACGATTTGACAGTACTGCTATGAATTGCTTTCGGCAGCTGTATCGAAAACTGACCTTGAGTAAGCAAAGACATTCCAAAAAGTATAATTTTGCCTAGTAAAACCAAAACAGTCAACCATTGTTGTTGCTGGTTCTGCAACGTCCTGCAAAGGATACGCAGCTACATTTTTTTTTTAATTTGTAACATAACCACACCAGTCCTTGCCAAACAGCAGTTTTTATGGAGATCCAAAACACGTCATGTAAAACTGAGCTGCGACTGCTCAGAGCAATAGTTATTAGTACGATTAGTTAGTTAGCTAGGTAGTTAGTTAGTTAGTAAGGTAGGTACGTAGGTATGTAGTTGGTTAGGAAGGTGGGTAGATAGTTAGTTAGTTAGTTAGTTAGTTAGTTAGTTAGTTAGTTAGTTAGTTAGTTAGTTAGTTAGTTAGTTAGTTAGTTAGTTAGTTAGTTAGTTAGTTAGTTAGTTAGTTAGTTAGTTAGTTAGTTAGTTAGTTAGTTAGTTAGTTAGTTACTTAGTAAGTTAGTTAGTTAGTTGGTTAGTTAGTTAGTTAGTTAGTTAGTTAGCTAGTTAGTTAGTTAGTTAGTTAGTTAGTTAGTTAGTTAGTTAGTTAGTTAGTTAAATAGTTAGTTAGTTAGTTAGTTAGTTAGTTAGTTAGTTAGTTAGTTTAGTTAGTTAGTTAGTTAATTAGTTAGTTAGTTAGTTAGTTACTTAGTTAGTTAGTTAGTTAGTTAGTTAGTTAGTTAGTTAGTTAGTTAGTTAGTTAGTTAGTTAGTTAGTTAGTTAGTTAGTTAGTTAGTTAGTTAGTTAGTTAGTTAGTTAGTTAGTTAGTTAGTTAGTTAGTTAGTTAGTTAGTTAGTTAGTTAGTTAGTTAGTTAGTTAGTTAGTTAGTTAGTTAGTTAGTTAGTTAGTTAGTTAGTTAGTTAGTTAGTTTAGTTAGTTAGTTAGTTAGTTTAGTTAGTTAGTTTAGTTAGTTAGTTTAGTTAGTTAGTTTAGTTAGTTAGTTAGGATATCATCACTGTACTCCAGACATGTCCATAGGTGCCAAGATCCTCACTTCAGTATGAGCCCAAGCGTCTGGTTGGTAAAAGTACCAGTTCTATGTTAATTAACAAGTCCTCTGATGTGCCTGGTGTGCGTATCCTGTTTTGCCGATCTTAACTCCCAAGTCTATCCTTCGGGCGAGGGATGTGGGTTCACTGCCCCCAAAGTCCTCCACCCTTCCCAGTTCTCGGAGGGCATTAATAATATCAGCAGAACAACAAAAGAAGAAAAAAAAAGCATTGGAAATGAGATCTTTTAGAACATTTCTTGGCATATCATACAGCAACCACGTCAGAAATGACGAGTTTAAACGTTAGTCAGAACATTGACGACTATGAACCTTTTTTGACTACAATTAAAAATGAAAATGCAAGGTTACGGACATGTCAAAAGATTTAACGGGCTCTCGGCTAGAATACTACGGCGCTCAGTAGAGGGAAACATGAGAAGAGGCAGACCAGGAAATAGCTGGACACAGAACCTGAATGACTATACAGGTCTTAAGCACGTAACTATGAAGTCCACTGCATCTATGCTTCAAAGTGGAGGGCGCTGATCAGACAGTTAAAAGCAATTGGTGACCCAAAAATATGTAGTGCTACGGGACAATAAAGATGATGATGAATATAACTTATATAATGTATTACCTAATGGAGGGAAAGCCTAATAATTACACAAATATAAATTAATTTAGATAAGTCACTAAAACTGTATTACCAAATAATCATAAAGCAAGTATGGCAAAGGCAATATAATTGACTACTGTACCAGATCTCATCTAATATGGCTCAGTCTTTCACTGAAGTACAGCGTCAACAGTACACGTAGTCTATAGCACCGGCGACAACCCGGTGAATTTCCTTCTGGGTTACACTTGTAAACCGATCGAGGCAGTCTGAGCCTGAAGACACTACCTTCAAAACGTTAAGAAAACACTTCGACAATTTCGCAATAAAAATCCGTACAAATAATTGATATTTCGGTGAGTAATATAAGTTCGCAATCATCTACACATTTGAAAAGTCTGGTCACATAAAAAATGTCTTACTTGCACCAGAAGACAACATCTGAACGAGAACTAGGCCGACGCAATGAGAGTAAAACAAAACATATTTTCGTGATCGCAGTCAGTCGTTGTGTTCCGAGACAGCACGAAGACCGCGCGCCAAGCACAAATGTACGTTCACGAGTAAGCCAAACGGTGAGGTCAGATTCAAGAAACATTGGCTGTAGCAAATAAATACGGCCTTCATTTGCTTTAGTGGTGTCATTTGCTTTAGTGGTGACATTTGCTTTAGTGGTGTCATTTGCTTTATGGTGAAAAGTAGTTTCCTCTCAGTTAACTTCTGGCAAGGGCGCACGTGGTTATCTATAATGTTGTGATTGTGTGCGAGCGTGTGTGTGAGAGAGAAAGAGACATAGAGGGGGAGATAGAAGGGAGGGAGGGGGGAAGAGATGGGCAGTATTATACTACTGATATGTGACTGGAGCTGCGCCTGCCACGTTGTCTCTATGGTAGTGTTGTGTTCTTTTGTCAGCCCTTTCAGTTCAATGTTGTATTTGTTTTCAGCGCGTCGCAAATCAGTTGCAAACCTGTGTTGATTTCTAGGCAGTCGTTTTGTTCCATAAATTGTCATTGCTTTCCCAATAGACCATCAATCCTCCAGGAGCTGTTTTCAAAATAAAAAAATGATCTCTAACATGTTCCCTGTTTTACCCTGGATGCACACTCTCTGAGAATGATGTTTATCCATCTCTAGATGGTTTCTCTCTTCCTCCCCCCCCCCCCCTCCTTTCCAGTGGCACTATCTATCTATAGTCCCAACGCAGTTGTCAAACTCAACACAAGCGCTTTGTTCCCATATAGCCTTAAGCAGACTCTGCATGATGTGGCGTAACTGTTGGCTTGCTTCCATAATATATCAGCCAAATAGGCCACAATCCTGCAACAGTATGTTTTAGTAGAAGATGTGTATACAATACTGGTAGTATATTAAACCACTGAAAAGATTAACTAAAAAAAAAAAAAAATCAAAATTTACACTTTTTAAAATATAATTTTTTTTATAGTCCTTATTGTGAGTCTTTAGTAACAATGCACATAATGCAATGGCTTCTTGGCTTACAGAAAAAGACAGAACAGACACAGAAAAAAAAACACACACACATATACATCCATCCATCAATTAATCCATTCATCCATCCATACATCCATCCAGACATACATCCAGACAGACATATAAACAGAAATACAGACAAACATACAGACAGACAGACAGACAGACAGACAGACAGACAGACAGACAGACAGACAGACAGACAGACAGACAGACAGACAGACAGACAGACAGACAGACAGACAGACAGACAGACAGACAGACAGACAGACAGACAGACAGACAGACAGACAGACAGACAGACAGACAGACAGACAGACTTACAGACAGACAAACTTACAGACAGACAGAATGACAGACCGACAGACAGCTAGACAAACAGCCAGCCACACAGACAGAAACACGCACAGACAAACACAGACACACACAGACACACATACAGACACACACACATACACACTGATACACACACACATACACACACACATATACACACACAGACACAGACACACACTGACACAGACACAGACACACACACAGACACACACACAGACAAATACAGACATACACACACACGGACACACACAGACATACACACACACGCACGCGTGAGCGCACGCACGCACGCACACAGACAGACAGACAGACAGACAGACAGACAGACAGACAGACAGACAGACAGACAGACAACAGACAGACAGACAGACAGACAGACAGACAGACAGACAGACAGACAGACAGGTATGCATGCATGCATGCATACATACATACATACATACATACATACATACATACATACATACATACATCCATCCATCCATCCATCCATCCATCCATCCATCCATCCATCCATCCATCCATCCATCCATCCATCCATCCATCCATCCATCCATCCATCCATCCATCCATCCATCCATCCATCCATCCATCCATCCATCCATCCATCCATCCATCCATCCATCCATCCATCCATCCATCCATCCATCCATCCATCCATCCATCCATCCATCCATCCATCCATCCATCCATCCATCCATCCATCCATCCATCCATCCATCCATCCATCCATCCATCCATCCATCCATCCATCCATCCATCCATCCATACATACATACATACATACATACATACATACATACATACATACATACATACATACATACATACATACATACATACATACATACATACATACATACATACATACATACATACATACATACATACATACATACATACATACATACATACATACATACATACATACATACATACATACATACATACATACATACATACATACATACATACATACATACATGTATAAGCAAATACGTAGTATATTCATAGTACAGACAGACAGACAGACAGACAGACAGACAGACAGACAGACAGACAGACAGACAGACAGACAGACAGACAGACAGACAGACAGACAGACAGACAGACAGACAGACAGACAGACAGACAGACAGACAGACAGACAGACAGACAGACAGACAGACAGACAGACAGACAGACAGACAGACAGACGTACTATTTCGTGAGTTCGTAGTAACAAAATTAAAGAGAAGAAAAAAAAAACTATGCATTCCACGAGGAAATAGCTTGGATACTCGGCCTCTGAGTGTCAAGGAAAGAATAATTTCGCCATATCAGATTCTCGGCTTTTATCTTAGAAGCTTTTAGATCTGGGAACCTCGTAGAGCAGCAATGACTACAGGGAGATCGAATAAATTGTGGAGACTGATTTGACATTTGAGAAAGGTCAACCTACAACATTATATGCCAGGTCAATATATCATACTGATTACATAGACTCTATTTTTGCTGGTGAGGGATGTTTAGGTTTTACCGTGGTAGATTACATACACCAGATCGTGTTGGTACAGCCAGTTGTTGTCATTTGTTACTAAAGCAGGAGGTATTTTAAAGAGAAGTAGCTAGATAGGGAAAAACATCGTTTGTAATATGTTTTTGTTTTCAAAATGTATCTCCATTCCCTTGTCCCCTAAATGTACTGTTGTTGACTGAAAAGACATACTGTTAGGACGTGTCTTTGTACATGTTTCGCGTCAGTTAAATGGAAAGACAAATAATGAAGTGGTCTCACTGTCTAATGTATTCAAAGGTGGATTGAGTTGGGGTGGGGGGGGGGGGGAGTAAGACAGATTTTGGAGTGACAGGGAATGAACATTATTTTTCAAAGGCTTAATTAACTGGACAGGCAGACTTTTTTTTATATTCTGCTCATCAACCTAAACAAGTGTACGACTTTTGCGGGGAGCCGGAATGATGTAGCGGCTAGCGGCGTACCGGCAGATGGGAAGGCCGTGGGATCGTGTCCTGATAGCAATTACTTTAGCTCCCAGGTCGACGAAGCCTTTAGTGTCTGCGAGGTACAGACCTGGGAAGTGAATTCGGCCGGCGTGATGATGACCATATTCTCCACCAAGTGCCGAAAATACAGGTCTAGCCATATATGCCCAGTGTCCATGAAGGTGTCCTAAGGGGTCCTTTAGCCTACTGTACTGCTGTCTCGACAACAGAGTTTGCAAAACATCCCGTGCGAACTATTTCAAACTTACGTGATAATGCCACAAGAAGCTACGTTATTGTTGCTACTGCTACAATAAGCTACGTTATTGTTGCAACTGCCACAAGAAGCTACGTTATTGTTGCTACTGCCACAAGAAGCTAAGTTATTTTTGCAAATGCCACAAAAAGCTAAGTTATTGTTGCAACTGCCACAAGAAGCTACGTTATTGTTGCTACTGCCACAAGAAGCTAAGTTATTTTTGCAAATGCCACAAAAAGCTAAGTTATTGTTGCAACTGCCACAAGAAGCTAAGTTATTGTTGCAACTGCCACAAGAAGCTACGTTATTGTTGCAACTGCCACAAGAAGCTAAGTTATTTTTGCAACTGCCACAAGAAGCTACGTTATTGTTGCAACTGCCACAAGAAGCTACGTTATTGTTGCAACTGCCACAAGAAGCTACGTTATTGTTGCAACTGCCACAAGAAGCTACGTTGTTGTTGCAACTGCCACAAGAAGCTACGTTATTGTTGCAACTGCCACAAGAAGCTAAGTTACTGTTGCAACAAATGCAAGAAGCTAAGCTACTGTTGCAAAAGCCACATGAAGCTAAGTTAACGTTGCAACAACCACAAGAAACTAGGTTACCGTTGCAACAACCACAGGAGCTCAGTTACCGTTGCAACGGCCACAAGAAGCTACTTCACCGTTGCAACATCCACAAGAAGCTAAGTTACTGTTGCAACAGTCACAGGATGCTACGTTTCCGTTGCAACAACCACAAAAAACTAAGTTACCGTTGCAACAGCCACAAGAAGCTTCGTTACTTATGTAACCGTCACAAGAAGCTATGTTACTTTTGCAATTACACAAATAATCTGATATCTACAGTTTTTTCTTCTCTAGTTTAAGAACATTTAGGCACACACTATTAGCTAAGAATTTTTGATCACAATTAGTCAAACAAATTAAAATAAAACCAAATACAATCTCAGCTAAGTCGGCTAATTAACAAGTTAACACAGATAAATCTGGCTAGACATTCATGAATGCACACATGATTTTCTACCTTTACATCTTTCCAGATAATAGTATTATACTGTGATACACGCAAAGATGAGAATCACATATAACTATAGTATTCATGTGCCCCATGTACCATTGTTGTAAAAAGGGTCCTAGACATTACTTCTTTATACCCAGTTACACGTCGGCGATGCATAATTAGGTTAGTTGCGCATCCTTTACAGGACGTTGCAGAACCAACCCCAACAGCCCCTGGCTGTTGTGTGGTTTTCCTATGCAAATTTAGGTCCAGTAGTTTGCTATTGTTTTTTGGACGGTCGGCTTTCTTGATACCACTGTCGAAACCAACGCAAGGCACATGGCTCGCAGCTGGGATCGAACCCGGCATTACGAAGCGTTCGCATCGACTAAGCCACAGAGTCGACTATGCATAATTATAACAGGAAATACCAAGGTATTCTTGATACCATTTCAGATGCTTTAAAACAAAGTATTTAGAATTAACGTGACGCACGTGAAGTAACTAATTCGAGCGCCGCGAAAGACAGCAGTAATTGGAACGTCGATAATCCCTACTGCGGGCCTTGTTAAAAAACTAAAGACACCGATGACAGTTTAATTAATGCCTCTAATGGCAGGCTGTAAAGGAAACCGTGGAATGGACTCATGCTTGGCTTCATTAGTTCAAAATGTGTTGCCTGTTGTATTCAGGAGGTCACAGACCAAAACAATATTTAGTGAATGCTGTGTATGTTTGCTACTAAACGTAACATAATATGTTAGGCTGTTGCGAAAAAAAAAACTGAAACGTATGATATACAATAGAAAGGCTAAATGTCAGACAACGAATTTTACACGACAGAACTTACTCAAATGCAGGAATTACTTACTTCATGAATATTGTTACTAGATAATATTCCAATTTTTTAGTGAAAGAAAAACAGCAATGAATGAACCTGGCAATTCCACCTCTTCAATCTGTAGCCAAGAATATACAGCTCAGTCTTTATCAAGAAAAAACGTTAACATATCCAGTGCAATCCCTACTAATAATGTGACAACGATAGTGGGTGTTGTTGGCAGCAAACCGAATTAAACATGTCATATGGCACATGTATAATTGGCAATCACAATGGAAAGTATGGAGAAAAAAAAATACAAAGGAATAAACATGGGAACAGTAAAAGATAATGTCACTGCCCTATCAAATAATTACCGTTGCTTAGACGTGTCGTTATGCTTCATGGACTATACTAGTTTTCACTCACACTATACATAAACACTAGCAGTACCCGCCACGCGTTGCTGTGGCTCAGTCTGGAGAAATGAAAAAGATAAAATATAAAGAGCATGTCTCTAATATAGTTAATTTCACAATCATTGTCTGTGCAGGTATAGATACTTTCTGGTTTGCCGACTGCAGGACACGCAACATATAAGTGTGTGTTTATATTAGTTAAAATATGGTTATTTGTTTATCACATGCTAAAGCTTTTCATTTGTTTTAACAGCTGAAAGTAAAGCTTACTACTGTACTCCTTAATTAGCAACAAATTAGGAACAAACAACAACAACAAACAACAACAACAACAAATTAGAATAGCAGAGAAAGCGTTATTTAAAAAAAAAATAATTAGAAAATTAGAACTTTAAAAACATGTTTTAAAACTCTCTCATTATCAGTGTCTGTCAACATCCCCACCTCACCCAATCCACCGACTACTCTTCTCTTCCTCTCCGAAGAATTTATAATTCATCACCTGATGATATTATTTTTTAAATTGACCTTAGCATCCGTGTACACCCTGACTAAAATGGGTAGCATGAATTGCAATGAGAATCGAAAGCGGCCAGTATAATATTTACCCCAGAATGTGTTATACAGTTTGATACAGATGTCTCAGGTCAACAGTTAAAGTTCGCCTACAACCAGCGACATGAACGCCGCAGCAAACATTCAATGGATCGTCGGAAAGCAAAAACAGGTTGCCAATGTGATCGTCGCTAAAGCTATGTAGTTCATGCTTTGAGCGACACTCTTTTATAAAAACACTCGCGTATTCGAATGCAACTTTGTGCCAAAATTTGAAAGCAATCGGTACAGAACTGTCGGCATACAACTTCATGCAGAATTCTGAGGTCAACAGTCATAGTTCGCCTCCCAGCGGAAGGGAAAAAAAAACCCGCGCCGGAAATGCGACAACGAAACAAACAACCGATGTGATCGTCCTTGGAGCTACATGGTTCCTGCTTTGTGCGACACTCTTATATAAAGAAACGCTTATATTGGAATGCAACATTGTGTTAAAACTTGAAAGCAATGGGTGAAGAACTTTCGGAGATTAACTACCACATTTTTATGTAGATAAATAATAGGAGATTGATAATAATCAGCAAAAATCGGGGGGGGGGGGGGGTGGGGGGGGGATTATTTTAGTGAAAGTAGCTAACGACATATCTGCAATCGTCAATGACTGCTAGGGGCTAGAAACAGTTACATCATTTGAAATACATTTGATTTTAAGTCAATAAAATATTATCATGACATGGAGGCACAACAACAATGTGAAAGTTTGAAGAAGTTTGGGAAATTAGAAAGTTCACTGTAAATTTCCTTGTCAATTAGTATCACAACACTTTTGTCGGCAGTAATAAAACTTGGTCAATTTACTTGTATCAAGAAAAACGGCGTAGTAGCTTCCAGATGCGATGTTTAAGAAGAATGCTTGACATTATGTGGCAAGACAAGATTGCGAATACTGTGGTACTGAAAAGAGTAGGTTCAAAAGGCTAGAATACAATTGGAGGATGTACAATTGTAGAGTCCCTAATTAGGTTGTCTATGATAAATAACCGAGACTTATTTGATGTCTCTTTTGTGGTTTAGGGAAGTGTGCAGATGGAACATGAATGAAACAGGTGTAGCCGGGTAGCAAATGACTATAATGATTTAATTGTCTATCTCCACTAACCAGAAAAACCTGGCCACTGATCATTAAAAGAACCGGACATGAAGAGCCGGCCTCATTTTTTTGGCTTTCCGGACTGAACCCGCAGGCGCTTGATGTGCAGTGGAGCTCGCTCAGCCAGCGGCTACTGCAAGATACATGTGCTCAGCAGCATGTGTTCAGGCGACTACATGGGGATAGACGGTTAGTCTGGCTCGTTGATGGTGACGGTGGTACGCTTTTCTATAATTAGCCCTGAATTTGCCTCTAGTAGTTAGACTGTGTAGAGATATATCAGTGCATATCATCGTTGGGAGAAATTTCATTCTATTACTGATGTGCTTGGCACGTTAATGATTGTTAATGTTTTGTTATTTGTGAACAGCGCTTAGTTCTGTGTTCAGTGCAGTAAAATAAACAGCTGTTTAATGTAATGATTATAATTCGTTTGCTTGATTCAATTTAAAATCTTTAGTCCGTGAACGTGGTTCGTCTAGATGTGTGTAGTCGTATTTCGTTTAATTGTGTGATTCGTGTACTAGCTGAGAGGGTTAGGATTAAATATTTCCTGACCCCTGCACAGAAGAACCATTGTATTCTCTGTACTTTTCCTGTTTTCGCTGTTTAGCGGAGAACTACTACTAATTTGTCCTTACCACAATATTCTTTAGCTTCATCTCCCCTGCGTTAAGACTAAACTGTGACACAGAAAGGACTCAATTAAGTGGTTTAGTAAAACTAAGGAAGACCGGAGTTCGAATTCTTCGTAAGGCTGGGGATTTGTTCTGTCGAGGGCAAGACAAAACCTTCCTGTACAGGCTGTGACAAGGGCACTAGTGATGCGGCCCTAAATCTTCAGGTCAAAGCTTTCCTCCCACCCGCTCCTCACCCTACCCCTTCCCCTCTGCCTACACCACAAAATGTAGTAAATATAGGCAACAATGGCATTTTTTAAAGAAGTAAAACGTTGCTTAAGTTGAAGCACAGTCTATTCAAAGTCAACTTACACCATACTGTTTTGTTAAAACTAAAGTGCACCACACATAATAATATACTGTCAACTAAATTGCACCACACAGAATAATGACAACTAAATTGCACCACACAGAATAATGACAACTAAATTGCACCACACAGAATAATGACAACTAAATTGCACCACACAGAATAATGACAACTAAATTGCACCACACAGAATAATGACAACTAAATTGCACCACACAGGATAGAAGACAATTGCAATTTCGTCACAGAATATAATCGCAATAAGCAAAGAGACTAGATCCAGTAAAATAATTCGTAACCAGTAAAATCAACCCAGCCAGATTTTTGGGGTCTGGCCAACAGTTTATCGCTGACTGGCATAAAACACAGGCCGGGAGATGTTACATCTCTGGTTATCTAGAACTGTTTGCTTACAGACGAATTAATACGTTTAGCTCTGTTGTCTGTGTTTATTACTTATCGAGATCATTAGTGATAGAAGGGACCGATGTGCCCGTCACCGCGTTTATTGGAAAATGTTTTATTGGAGAGAGTGAATGGGCATAAAACAGGGAATAGCAGTAAGACAGTTACAAACTGATAAATGGGAGCTAAAAATGACTGTAGCCTTTATAGGTGCCATTCGGTGGCAACATTATCAGTTTGATAATGAACTAGATAGGAGACTTTTGGGTGGCGCATGCAGATGGAAGATATAAGGATCACCCTAGTCACTGTAGGCGCTCACACAAGTGACTAAGGAATTTAAGATGGACACAGTCGGTCTGTCCTTGGAACATGTCGTTGGACAATACGATAAAGAGAAAGTTTTGAATGACCTAACAGGTAAATAATCCCACAATATTACAGCCATGTAACACACTCACATCTGTTATCACAAGTTACGTACCAAGCTGGGCGCTTGAGCTTCTTGAGATTCCTTCCAAGAAAATGATGTACGACCGCTGCGCATCCCTCCCTACTAGGCTCGTGTACAGGAGGTATTTGTGTGTGTGTGTGTGTGTGTGTGTGTGTGTGCGTGTGTGTGTGGGTAGGATACAATTTTAGATTTTTCAAATATACATCTTTATTTATTTGCCACTTAACATATTGCAATTATTGTTATTAATTATTTTCTTTGTAATGGCATCCCTGTCTATTCTTTTTCTTGAATCCATGCCGTGTGGACAGTCTTGTCTATCCGTAACCTTCTGTCTCGTATGCTGTCAGTCAGCTCTGACACAGATGGTCCTTTATGCCATGACGTCAAGCTGTCCAGTATTTTCTCTCTTAGTTTATCTCTGCCTCTCTTCTCTTCTAGCTGTCCCACTGTCACAATGTACTTCAGTTTTCTCCTTCATGCCATAACCAAAGAAAATAGATTGTCTTCTTGTGTATTACATACATAAATTACACCGAACTACTTAATAGCTCTCCCCCCAGAGGTCATTACCTTGTAGTGGTGGGGGAGCTTGAGAGCCTCAATGATCTAATGAGCTATACCGGCGAGAGCGTTTGTTCCTGGCAGGGTCACCCAAGCCGGACAGGTCATTGGTGATGGCCCAGACTAAAGATGGCCTCCCGGTTCTCCAGGTGCGGGGGTTGGGTGCAGTGTTGACAGCTCTGGCCTTTACAAAATCTACGTTACTGAAACTTCAAGAGGAAATAAAGCATTGAAGATTGCACAGGACAGGAAAGCATGGAAAGTCCTCTCTGAAGCCTTATGTGCCACTAGGCATAACGAGAACTGATGATGATGACTTAAAAGCGAAATTACTTATGACGACATGGTTTGCATAGCTGCAGGCTAAAACAAAATGCCATCTTATTGCCAAAGAATAGAACTGTTTTTATCGTTACTTAGAATCTGGTTGACAGGATTCATAATAATTTATTTGGCTAACTCACAATATACTGATCTTGTCTATCGGGAACCTACTGCTGGTTGGCTGCTAGGTCAAGCCATATGCAATTCAAACGTAAGTCAGGTCTAAAATGGAGTATAACCAACTGGCAACTGACGCTCTGAACAGTTATTTGTTTCAAGCCAAAGTTTGCGGATGCAAATTCCACATTTTTGGACTGGGAGTCCAAAGTTCTTCTGCTAGCTGAAGAGCCACCTTTAGTCATGCTCACTGGTTTGCTGGTTGCTTTCTCTATTGGTGTCTCTAAAAGTTTTCATAATTTGAAGAACTATGCAGCTAAATTTGAGTATTTAATGATGTACCCGAACTCGTTCTAGCCACCTACGACAATCATGGTAGGCTAAATTATTGCCTTCAACAACTTCATATACTGGTCCCAGGAAGACTGTTTACAAAAAGTATTAATGCATTGAGTGCATTTTCTTCTGCTGTTGTTTGCCCATGAAAGAGCGATTAGCACGCTGTGGTGTGGTTTACATTTAGATTGTGCCAAACACATCCGATTTCAGGAAATCTCTTAACTGTTGCCTTTGACGACATGCGTATTAATGGGCATATATACATATATATATATATATATATATATATATATATATATATATATATATATATATATATATATAAGCTGTACCCCACCAGGACATCACACAACACGATAACTACCAGGTAACATAAAGTGCCACCATGTGGATAAGGATCACCCGTGGAGAGGTCCCACTAACCACTTAGGACATATTTATGGCCCGGTTGTATTTAGAGGTAAAAGCCAGGGTGGGGCTTCAAATAACGAAAAATTGCATCCCACATGGGGACAACTATGTAATGAATGGACAGTGGATAAATTCTGTATTTCTGCGAATCTTTATTTCTGCCCTGTAACCCACACACAAAAACCAAGATATAATTCTTTATATTTACTCAATGTCTCAATTTCTTTAATTCCATACAATTATCATTGTCTCTCCCACTAAAGCAGACTTGTGTTATCAGCACAAACCATTTTCTTTTAGCGTGCAACAAAGCTATTTCTCTCCCAAATCCACCGGATGAAAGTGCCACGTGCTTTGCCGTATTTGTCCGACAAACAAGCAAAAACATTCACATGGAAAATAAATCTGCCCTTGGCACGAGTAAACCCCCCATTTGGTTGTCAACATCAGCGTCATTACAGTCATCGGCTGCGATAGCATCATTAACAACAGCCTATTTCCAAGTGCATCACTCGCAGTGAGTGTGTAAGAACGACGGTCACTACGTCTCATTATGTAACGATCTATAGTCCGGTCCAAATGTCGTAACCTCAAATTTTAACAAATTTCTCGAAAACTGATCACTGATAAACATGAATGTGTGCATGGGGTCTTAGACTGTCCATGTCCTTATGATTTTATAATTCACAAGTAGACGACTAATTTCCTAAAGTGGCGAATCCCCCCCCCCCCCCCCCCCCCCCCCCCCCCCCCCCCCCCCCCCCCCCCCCCCCCCCCCCCCCCCCTTTTTTTTTTTTTTTTTTTTTTTTTTTTTTTGAAGTACTAATAATTTCTGTACCCCTACAAAATTGCATATACAGTGAAAAAGTCAGGGTAAAGTCAGGAGATGTGAACCAGCGTTATTGCACGCGGTTATAAACCATAAATGCTTTAGCACCAGTACGGATAGCTGATAGAAAACTATCCACCTATATCACCGTCCGCACGAAACTCTGTAGCTACAGCGAACTTCCTCCATTTATCATTTTGTATTAACCCATTTCCAAAGGACTTAAAAATCCATCATGTTAAGTTCTGGGAAGTAAAGGGCGGCCGGGGTGATGCTGATCACATCACCCACCGAATGCTGATTGGTCTGTGAAATATAAGTCTAGCACTATATACCCAATATGCTTAAAGTCGTCGAAAAGTTAGTTCACCTATACATGATACGGGAAGGCTTTTAGGCATAAAAGTGTGCAGATATCAAGTGTACAACTGTTTACAGACAATACACAGAAGATAAGCTGAACAACATCAATGTGGCTAGTGCTGAAACCACCACCAACAACAAAAACACTGAGATAAAGAGCCATATCACCCAAGAAATTAGGACAAGATAACATTAAGTTTAGTTGTGAGAAATTATTCCCATCCTACAACCCCACATGCCGAAACCCTACAACTCCACATCGCCAAGCCCTACAACCCCACATCGCCTCCTACAACCAAACATCGCCAAGCCCTACAACCCCATCTAGCCAAGCCCCACAACCTCACATCGCCTTCTACAATCAAACATCGCCAAGCCCTACAATCCCACATCGCCCTCCTACAACCCCACATCACCCAGCCCTACAACCCCACATCGCCCTCCTACAACCCCACATCGCCAAGCCCTTCAATCCCACATCGCCAAGCCCTACAACCCCACATCGCCAAGCCCTACAATCCTCCATCGCCAAGCCCTACAATCCCACATCGCCAAGCCCTATAATCCCACATCGCCAAGCCCTAAAACCCCACATCGCCAAGCCCCACAACCCCACATCGCCAAGCCCTACAATCCCACATCGCCAAGCCCTACAACCCCACATCGTTAAGCACTACAATCCCACATCGCCAAGCCCTACAATCCCAGATTGCCCTCCTACAATCCCACATCGCCAAGCCCTATAACTCCACATCGCCAAGCACTACAACCCCACATTGCCCTCCTACAACCCCACATGCCGAAGCCCTACAACTCCACATCGCCAAGCCCTACAACCCCACATCGCCTCCTACAACCAAACATCGCCAAGCCCTACAACCCCATCTAGCCAAGCCCCACAACCTCACATCGCCTTCTACAATCAAACATCGCCAAGCCCTACAATCCCACATCGCCCTCCTACAATCCCACATCACCCAGCCCTACAACCCCACATCGCCCTCCTACAACCCCACATCGCCAAGCCCTTCAATCCCACATCGCCAAGCCCTACAACCCCACATCGCCAAGCCCTACAATCCTCCATCGCCAAGCCCTACAATCCCACATCGCCAAGCCCTATAATCCCACATCGCCAAGCCCTAAAACCCCACATCGCCAAGCCCCACAACCCCACATCGCCAAGCCCTACAATCCCACATCGCCAAGCCCTACAACCCCACATCGTTAAGCACTACAATCCTACATCGCCAAGCCCTACAATCCCAGATTGCCCTCCTACAATCCCACATCGCCAAGCCCTATAACTCCACATCGCCAAGCCCTACAACCCCACATTGCCCTCCTACAATCCCACATCGCCAAGCCCTATAACTCCACATCGCCAAGTCCTACAATCCCACATCGCCAGGCCCTACAACCCCACATTGCCCTCCTACAAGCCCACATCGCCAAGCCCTACAAGCCCACATCGCCAAGCCCTACAATCCCACATCGCCAAGCCCTACAATCCCACATCGCCAAGCCCTACAATCCCACATCGCCAAGCCCTACAATCCCACATCGCCAAGCCCTACAATCCCACATCGCCAAGCCCTACAATTCCACATCGCCAAGCCCTACAATCCCACATCGCCAAGCCCTACAATCCCACATCGCCAAGCCCTACAATCCCACATCGCCAAGCAGCAAGAGTATGCCATATTATATTTACGCTTTCAAGACAGGATATAAACAAGATAAATAAAACAACTGTATCAAGAAGGAGTATAATGGCGACTTATAATCTTTCTTCGCTTATAAACAACAAGTCTTCTAAACAGGGTGAAAGTGAAGCAATGAGTATGAAAGACGACAAGCTGATAGCCGTGACGTTAATCAATACCCTCTTCTTCTTTTTGTTTGCGTTCACCGGCTTAAAAAAAGTTATGGTTGTTTGTCCATATGTAGACTTAAGTCTGGATTCAGAACTTGAGTGTCGCGTGCACATTCGTTATTCAATTCTGACTTATCTGTAAGCAGACTGTTGGTTTCTAGCCTCTCCGGCAGATGCACTCTGACTTCAAAAGAATACCCCATCAGTCGACTCTTTGGTAACGCTTCTTAGTGAGGCAGGGAGGTGTCTCATCTCTTTTTACCCCAAAACAGAGCTCTCAACCCAAACGACATCATTTATGTGATCGATAACATTTCTGGTTAAAAACAGAAAAATCTTGGTTACTCATCTTAAAAATCGCAAGACGTCACAAACATCACGCTAAACAGGGCGGGACTTGGAACGATCAAGAAACCCCTAGACCGTGATTAGAATAATTCATATTGTTCATGATGTGTGGCTTTGGTCAGCAAGCATGTCCACAGCCAAGAAGGCTGTCACTCATTTCTGATGCAGATGTTATCCATGCCATGACGTCTTTATGTCTAGCATTTATCTTAGACCCCCATCCCCACCCCACCCAGCCTTTCCTCGCTTAATTTGTAACCCTTATGACAATAAAGTTCGTGTGTTTGTTCTTTCTTTCCACCCTACATGTGGGCACGTCGTATTCTAGTTGTCCCTCTCTTACGATTGGTCAGAGAATCAACGAAAAATACAGCTGTACAGTACAGCAGTGGGGCCTATCCTATATGACGCAACGAAACTAGTAGCTGTATTGCTAGTAAACGAGTGTCTGTCTAATGATGGGTTTCCAAAAAACGTCTCCAGAAGATATCTCAAAAACAGAGACAATTTACACTAGGGGTGATATAGACATTCCCATTAGAGCTCTGCCCCCATCTTCAACCTCCCAGCACAAAGTTGCAATTCGAAAGATATCTCAACAAAAGGAGAAACAAAAGAAATTCCATCTCCGTCCATTCGATCACGGAGAAGATTTCACCTGCCTTTCCACTTGACGTTTGTCAGGATGTTTGTACTCATGTGAAGCTTCAGGTTACTCACGCGTGAAAAACATGCGGTCTCGGTGACTGACTTATGAAGAATACATGGAGAAAGAACTTGCAAGATTTGACCTGATGAGATTTTCCATTTGTGGGGAACTCTGATGTTGTTGTTGTTGTTGTTGTTGTTATTATTATTATTATTAGCACTACCGCTGATATGTTTGAATGAGGACACACCGATAACTTGGAGGGAGGTTCTGGTGAATGTCATACTGTAAGTACAGAACAAAGACTCAAGCATAATAACAAGCTCGGCGGAAATGTAGACATTTTGTATTTACAAACAAACGCGTGTATGCATGGCTAGGCATGTCGCCAACTGGTTTACTTAACAACCAACAATAAATCTGTGTCTGGATATTTTTTTTTAACTGCCAGTTTGTCAGTTAGCGACAGTTGTTGGAACTGACCAATAATGTGGCAACGTCAACATTCTGAAGTGTGTGGCATGGCAGACGTAGAATTTAGTTTTTGGAAAAATGACCAGATGCCCATAACATCTTTCAGTCAACTAGGTTCTGTCTTCACTTTAGAAAACATAGGGGGTGGCTAAAATGGATCCTAAATATTGTCTGTCTCTCACAAAAGTTTCTACACTGTTTACTGTTCGTCCATGTCTCAATATTACCCTCCAGATCATTTCGTACTCTACCTATGACCCACCTGCCTTCAACCGTTATAGTTTGTAAATGTTTTTCACTTTTTTTTTTCCTTCTTCTTCTGCCTTTCTATCCCCCAATAGGCCCTCAACCAACTCACGCCAAGTCGTTCTATCCTTTGCCATTACATGGAGCTTTCCCCATGTCCTCCCAATCTTTCTAACCTCATTCTCCAGCTCTCTTCTACATGTGTTTTTTTGCCTTCCTTTATTCCTATGCCCCTGTGGGTTCCAATGCAAAGACATTCTAGTAATGCTGTTCTCCTGTTTTCTCAGTGTGTGCCCTATCCAACGCCAGCGTCTTTTCCTCACCTCCTGATCCACTGGAGCCTGTTTAGTTCTCTCCCAAAGTTCTACATTAGTTATTCTATCATACCATTTTATTCCCTCTATTCTGCGCAGGCACCAGTTAATGAATGTCTGTAATTTATGAAATTGCCTTGTTTTTCACTTTAGTCTAATATTTCACTTGTCTTTTTTTTTTTTTTTTAAACAACACGATTTTAACTTGCATTATGTTTTTGTTTAATCGGATCATAACCTATACTTCAGAACATCCAGATGAAAAGAGCTGCAAGCAGATTTTCCCACTGCGTATTTATTGTCCAGGTTTCTTCAACAAATAGTACGTGTGAGAGGTCATCACCTTGACACTGCTCATCATTTATGTGATTTGCGTCTCTCTAATCTCCCTAGTTATTTTGTTGAGTAAGAAAGACCATCACCCGCACTGGACAGCACTGGACACAAAGGTAACATCTGGAGTAGCCGTAGCGTAACCTAACGTAACTATTGTCGGTTAAATGGGGTATCTATTTGTCTCTGCTTGACTAGCATCATAAAAAGGGGCTCTTTGTGTCAAACCTTCAGGTCTTAGTCCCCGAGAGGGAAATAGGGAAACGACTGTCAAACTGTTTAATTAAACATAACAGCTTTGTCTTCAGCTCCTCATTGTAAGTAGCCTCATTAGGCCTGAGCTGTGAGGTTCTGTCACCCCTAAAGAATTCCAAAACATCTGAAACCGATCGATGAGATCAGAAACTCAGTATACAACTACTGTAGACCAAAAAGTAAACACTAACTACTTTGTAATATTTTTTTTTTTTTAAATACAAACTACTATGTACCATTAAAAAAAAACAGCAGACGCAAGACTTATCTCCCAACAGGTATTGAAACAATTAAAAACAGCTTTGGACTCACCTGGGTGGTTGCACGATCGCTACATTAACGTTTCGTGTTTTCAAGGAATAACAATTCTTCGAAAACAGTTCCTAGTCCGGCTGTAAACGTCCGTACTATCAACTCTGTCAGTACCAGCCAAGGCAGCTAACATGTATGGCTCAGTCTAGAGAGAGAATGCGTATCTTCTACTTCCTGTTAGGCCAAACAATTGTTGCATTAACTCGTCTAATCCCAATTGATAGTTCATTCCGTGCGCCCCAAAGTGATGTTTCGACTCCGTCATACTAAAATATTTATTGTTTCAAAGTACAGCTCCGTTGCCCAGGCAGGGTAATACCTGTCTGAGCTAGGAGTTAAATTATGTGTGTCTGCACAGACTTAACTGGCCCAAACGTCAGGCTGAGATGGTTTGTTTTTTCTGTCAGTGAAACTCAGGGACACTTTAAGTGAAACTGGTGATCACTGGTGACAGAATTAGGGCTCTAGCTTTTTTGGTTCACTCATACATGAATGTGTGTGTTTGTGTGTGTGTGCGTTTGAATGTTTGTGCATGTATGTCAAATGTTGTGTGTGTGTGTGTGTGTGTTTGTGTGTGTGACACCTGTTTATGTTTGTGTGTAAAGGAGCACGGATACATAGTACTGTTTGGGTTGCTCCAGGATGGATGAAGAATGTTTGCTCAGCCTTCACACACCGGTGGTGGGGGGAGCATTGTTTACGTGCGTAATAATAATAATGTCTACACAATGGTACTGATATCTTATCGTGGTGGTATGTTATGTGTGCTCTAATAATGTTAAGAGCTATGCCGGCGGTAAACTTTTGCCCTTGGCATTTTTAACTATGTCAGACAGGTCTTGAGAAAAAAACGTCAGACCAGACTAGTACCCTACTTCTCCAGGCAGGCGTTGAGCCAGGAGTTGACAACCCGTTACTGTGTAAGTACGTCGTCGCTAAAACAGGATCACTGGACACCAGAGGCAGACAAGCAGCAGATCGGCATCAATAGGATAACTTATGAACGCCTAAAAACGACAGACAGACAGACAGACAGACAGACAGACAGACAGACAGACAGACAGACAGACAGACAGACAGACAGACAGACAGACAGACAGACAGACAGACAGACAGACAGAACAGACAGACAGACAGACAGACAGACAGATAGATAGATAGATGGATGATAGATATGATAGATAGATAGATAGATAGATAGATAGATAGATAGATAGATAGATAGAGATCGATAGATAGATAGATAGATAGATAGATAGATAGATAGATAGATAGATAGATAGATAGATAGATAGATAGATAGATAGATAGATAGATAGATAGAATAGATAGATAGATAGATAGATAGATAGATAGATAGATAGCATAGATAGATAGATAGATAGATAGATAGCTAATAGATAGATAGATAGATAGATAGATAGATAGATAGATAGATAGATAGATAGATAGATAGATAGATATAATATATGTATGTGTGAAATAGTTTGAAACACGCGAATAAGTAATATATATATATATATGTATTTTTTTAACGGAAACAGAACTTCTGTACATGGTTAGAGGATTGAGTAGGGGGGGGGGCGGGGTCAGTTACATTTTAGCCCCCTTACACATTTTCCAAGGGAAAGGGCCTAAAATGTCTTTCCCCTTTTTCTGTCTCTCTCTCTCTCTCTCTCTCTCTCTCCTCTCTCTCTCTCTCTCTCTCTCTCTCTTTCTCTCTCTCTCTCTCTCTCTCTCTTTCTCTCTCTCTCTTTCTCTCTCTCTTTCTCTCTCGTGTGTATGTGTATCTCAGCGTACATACATGTGCCAGTCCAGATTCTCCCTCTTTCTCCCTCACATACACTATCTCTCTCACTCTCAGTGTGTATGTGTGTGTGTGTGGGTATTTGTGCATGTAGGTGTGTGTATCGCTGCGTGAATGTGTCATTGTGTACTGTCTTTTTTTCACATACAAACACAATTGTCCCCCCCCCCCCACCACACACACACATCCTTTTTTTTCAAATGTGTGCGTGTTTGTGTTCGTGTGCGTGTTTGTGTGTGTGTGTGTGTGTGTGTGGTGCGCGCGTACATGTGTCAATGCTGTCAGCTGACCTCGTTTTCAGACACAGAACTACAAGTGACAACCAGCAGTTGAACGTGGGTGGGCCAAGTCAATTATGTGTGCCTCGTTTGTTGGACAGACATCTCTGAGCAGTTGTCAACGCGGGGGGCTCTGTGTGGATGCAGTCTCAGCGGAACTCTCGCTATCTTGTCTACGAAGACGTTTCAGACTGGTTTATCAGCCGCAGTGCTAGACATCTAACAACCAAAGAGACTCAGTTCAAATCTACAGCTGAATGCACTGTTCAACATTTGACCTTGGATCCTAGCCCAGCCTAAAGTTGCCACCATGACATGTCGCAGAAAGTAAAGACGGTTGGCGTTATGTGTTCATTCATTCATTATCCTGTCGTGCCGTTATGTGTCACATAGGGCTCACAGTCTATTCGTCCAGTCTGTTCTGTCCTGTGCAATTAGTTTAATAGCATGGGTGTGGTCCAATCCATCAGCTTTGCCCACTCTCATCAACGTTCATTTTAGGGTCTGCGTTGGGCTTCCTCACTTCATTAAACCAGCTATTTCCCATTGTAATGCCTGTTTGATGGTTCTCTGCTGGTTTCTTCCCAGGATGTGTCCAATATAGCGCCATATTCTATGTCCTGAAACCGCTGATTTGGTTGCCTATACATTTCTCCTGTTTCTTCACTACTTTTGAATTTATCATTTTTTAAATGTTTATTATATTCCACAGGCATTTGTTTTCGAATGCTTTTAACTTTCGTTCTAAGTCTTTTTTGGTTCTCCAACTTTCATTTGCATTTGTTAAAACTAAAAGAGCATTAGAATTGAAAATACGTAAATTGGTTTTAAATCTATACATTTTAAAATGATACATTTTTCCTACTACTAGGCGCGTCCATTAGGTGGCGGATATTGGAAAGGCCTCTAGATATAGAGGTTAGCCACGAATATATTGAATAAGTGGCTGTGGACCACGATAGGTGATGGTCATTGAGAGGAGGCGAGTTAGTTAGTGGAACAGATAACTCTATAAAATAACTCAAAACTCTACGACATGGCCATCAACAGGTAAGGGGCGTCATAACCTCTCCCCCCTGCTGCCTTGTAGGGTAAGTCTCTTTAGACAAAGGCTATTATTGGAGTTAAACCATATACAAACCGGCGGAAGTCGAGGGGAAACCACCGCTGTATTATCCCTAGAAAATTATGCCTCGAAATATAACGAAATTAGATAACGACGTGAATATGAATTCCAGTGGAATCACCTAGTCCGGTAGGGAGCATCATGTTCTACGGGTGATACCCGACCGTCATCCAGCTACGGTAGAGAAAGTAAATGGTAGAAACATCATGAACATTGGTACATGGAATGTCAGAACACTCGTACAAAACGGAAAGCTGGATAACATCAAGATGGAAATGAAGAAAACAAACATCAAAATATTAGGAATTAGTGCAATGCGATGTTCAGGGGCAGGGAAACAAACAGTATTTAGATCAGCACAGATTTATTTACTCAGATGAGATGAGAAGGAATATAATAAGGGAGTTAGGAACTTAAAAATTATGAAAGGATTGTTGAACAATATCAGATAGAGTACTATTAATAAAACTTTACTGCAGACAGTTTGACATCAATTTAGTTCAGATTTATGCCCCAACAGCAGATAGTTCAGATAAAGATATTTATGACGAGTTAGACACGGCTGTTGATCAATGCAAAAATTGTCAAGTAACAATGGGTATTGAAAACAGGAGGTGAAAAATGTGCACGGAATTACCTAATCTACTTGTGAGATGCAATTTTTCGTTATCTGAAGCCCCCCCCCCCTTTTTTTTCCCCTCTCTGGCTTTTGCCAGGGGCCGAAATAATATAGCCCGACCATAAATATGGTCTAATTGCTGAACGCGGTGATCCCCATCCACATGGTGGCACTTTGTGTCATCGGGTGTTTATTGCTTGTGTGATGTCCTAGTAGGGTAAAAATCTACTACTAGTAGTGTAGGGAATAACGGGTGGCTATGGCCTAGAAGAAAAGAATGTGCGAGGTGACCGATTATTAGCATGGGCTGAGTCACGCAGCATGATAATAGGTAACACCTGGTTTAAACACCATCCTTAAAGATTGTGGACCTAGAAAAGTCCTGGAGATAATGTCCGCATTCAGATTGATTATATTGTAATTTCAAGAAGATTTCGGAGCAGCTTAGTTGGAGCAAAAACTAGACCGGGAGCAGACTGCTTTAGTGACCGTGTTTCAGTTATAGAAAAGATTAGAATAAAACTAACGAATATTAAGGAAACACTACACAGAACATCAAGTTAAATTTAGGAACTCTTTGAAAAGATAAAGAAATTAAAGAACAGTACAATGTCACTGTACAAAACCAGTGTAATGCAATAGAAGTTATACAGACTATTGAAGAACAGTGGGATATGTTGCGTGAGTTAATTCAGCAGACATCAAAAGAAACAATTCCACCAACCCATAGAGTTGCCCCCCAAAAAAATGGATGTCAACCGAAATTCTGCAGTTGATGGATGAAAGAATTAAGAACAAGAATGACAGAGAAGAATACTATAGAAAACAAAATGAAATAGTGAACAAGTGCAAAGTGGCTTAAGAAGCTTGGCTGAATCAAATGTGTACAGAGGTTGAGGAAAATCACAGGAAAGGCTCACATTCCATGTACCAACAGATAAATATATTAACAGAAAAAATGACACATAACAGAACTAGATGTTTAAAATCAAAGATCGTGACTTATTAATGAGACATAGTATTATAATTAACAGATGGAATTTTAATTAACAGATGGAAAGAGTATATAGGTGAACTGTGTGATGATAATAGACCAGATGTAGAACTGCAGAAAAACAATGATGGTCCACCAATAATGACTGCAAAAGTCGAGAATGCATTGCATCATATGAAGAAAGGAAAAGCACCTGGGCCAGACAACATCTCACTGGAAGAAATCGAAGCACTGGGAGATTTTGGAATTTAAATAATAACTAAACTTTTTAATGATATTTATAATAATGGGTATATTCCAAATGACCTTTTAAAATCCATATTTTAAGCTCTGCTAAAGAAACCAGGCGCTTTAAAATGTGAAGACCATCGCACAGTAAGTCTTATGAGCCACGTGACTAATATTTTACTGAGAATAATTATGAGAAGAAAAAGGAACCAAATTATGCTGTGAGGGCCCTTTGGGAGCGAGTGAACAGTGCCGAGGCACATATAGACCATTACCGTTTGAGGAGAACGGCACTGCGAGGAGTTACAAGGAGATCTGCCCAACGCTCGACACTCAGGGGAAAGGCGAGACAGATACAGAATTAGACAGTAACTAGTACCATCGGAATTTTAACTCTTCGCTTGCTGCTGAAGTTGGGGTCAACCAAACTTTCTAAACTAAATTTGTAGAGCAACATCACTGATACCAATTAATATCACACAACTATCACTTAAGGGATGAGGTAATACAATGTTTGGCCAAAATTTGGCTAGCAAATTCCTAATTTGAAAATGCTGTATTGTCCACGAATGGCTTCGCAGCTAAACGGCCCTGGACAGTAAAACAAGATTACATCCTCCTGTTGTAGAATGTGCTCTTTCTTGAAATTTAAACGATTTACAGTCGATTGGATCAGCTTTATTTCAACAGGGTCTTTCCCCATACTACTCAGTCATTAGCTGCAGAACGGCTAGCAGCCTTTCGAAAACGTTGCACAAAATTCGAAGTACACAGTTCTAGCTACAATCTCCAGGAATCTCCGTAAACACTGAATTCAAAAAGATGCAGTCCATGCAACAAAGTGCACTGCTTCACAAATTAGCCATGAAGGAAACACCCTTTCCCCCCCCCCCCCCACATTCTGACCTCTTTTCTTTGTAGAAATATGTCCCATTTGGCTTTCAACAAGACTGGTGAAGACTGCAGCTCTCTCCTGTTATTTGTCTTCTATTCAGTAACCCAGTCATGTCTGTAATCTGCTTGTCAAATCAGAAAACCTCCACCATCATTTTCTCCCTACCTACTCTGGTAATTGTCTATTTGCCACCAAACCCCGGCGCGTCATCAATTGTGTTTAGAACGTAGAATCTAAACCCATCAGTTGAAATTGCAGTGATGTTCAGCACTGACATGCTCCGTCCTCTTTCTAGCCGAGCTGACACAAACAAAAACTGTATGTGACAGGAGGCAATAATTGCTTCCTGGTAATCACGAGGCAGAAGAATTCCATCCTTCGGCGGGAAGAAAGACAAAATGATTTCCAATATCCTATGGTTGGCGTGACATTGGGCACTTCATCCGGTAGAAACCTGTAGCTGCAAAACACTATCAGTTGTGAAGGAGACATTAAGGAATACATCACAGCGATTTAAAAAAAGAACACATAAATCAGATACTCGTTAAAAAAAAACAGCTGATAGATAAGAGAAACTGAAACTAAATCTCAATCACTTGGAAAAAAAAGTTTACACTATGAATAAGAGAAGGTGTAAAAAGAGCTTCAAAAGACAGCAACAGGTTTGCGCGTTTTACATGAGTTGGCTAAAGGCTTGTGCTGGATTGGGAGAGGAGGAGGGGGAGAAGAAAAAGAAGAAGAAGAACAACAACAAAAACAAAGAAAAAGAGAAAGAGGAGGAGGACGACGGGCGGTGGCAGCAGAACAACAACAAGCAGTCGTCGTCGTTGTAGTAGTAGTAGTAGTAGTAGTAGTAGTAGTAGTAGTAGTAGTAGTAGTAGTAGTAGTAGTAGTAGTAGTAGTAGTAGTAGTAGTAGTAGTAGTAGTAGTAGTAGTAGTAGTAGTAGTAGTGGTGGTAGTGGTAATAGTAGTGGTGGTGGTATTTGTTGCAGTCGTAGTGGTGGTAGCAGTGGTGGTGGTAATAGTGATGGTAGTGCTGATAGTAGTAGTGGTGGTGGTAATGATGGTAGTGGTGGTGTTGGTAGTGCTGTTGGTAGTGGCGGTAGTGGTGTTGGTGGTGGTGCTTGAAGAAGAAGAAAGAAGAAGAAGAAGAAAGAAGAAGAAGAAGAAGAAGAAGAAGAAGAAAAGAAGAAGAAGAAAGAAGAAAGAATAAGAAGAAGAAGAAGAAGAAGAAGAAGAAGAAGAAGAAGAAGAAGAAGAAGAAAGAAGAAGAAGAAGAAGAAGAAGAAGAAGAAGAAGAAAAGAAGAAGAAGAAGAAAGAAGAAGAAGAAGAAGAAGAAGAGACGAAGGAAGAAGAAGAAGAAGAAGAAGAAGAAGAAGAAGAAGAAGAAGAAAGAAGAAGAAGAAGAAGAAGAAGAAGAAGAAGAAGAAGAAGAAGAAGAAGAAGAAGGAAGACGAATGGAAGAAGAAGAAGAAGAAAAGAAGAAGAACAAGAAGACGAAGCCTAGAAGAAGGAAGAAGAAGATAGAAGAAGAAGAAGAAGAATCAAGAAGAAGAAGAAAGAAGAAGAAGAAGAAGAAGAAATAGAATAATAAAGAAGAAGAAGAAGAAGAAAGAAGAAGAAGAAGAAGAAGAAGAAGAAGATAAGAAAGAATAAGAATAGAAGACTAAGAAAGAAGAAGAAAGAAGAAGGAAGAAGAAGAAGAAGAAGAAGGAAAAGAAGAAGAAGAAAAGAAGACCTCCTAAGAAGAAGAAGAACGAAGAGAAGAATAAGAAGAAGAAAAGAAGAATAAGAAGAAGAAGAAAGAAGAAGAAGAGAATAAAGAAAGAAGAAGAAGAAGAAGAAGAAGAAGAAGAAGAATGCCAACGAAAGAAGAGAAGCACGAAGAAGAAGAAGCAGTAGAAGAAGAGAGAAGAAGAAGAAGCAAGAAGAAGAAGAAGAAGAAGAAGAAGAAGAAGAAGAAGAAGGAAGAAGAAGAACGAAGAAAGAAGAAGAAGAAGAAGAAAGAAGAAAGATTAGTAGAAAAGAAGAAGAGAAAGACCTGACACTGATATAACACGATAAACAATGTAACAAATGGAATATTTTATAAAGGGCTAAATGCAACACATAAACCTAACATTCTATTATGTGCCAACGGCTCTGGGCGGAGGAGCGCACTGTGGAGGATAAAAGCCTTATCACAGGAAGAGAAATGCAACCTCAAAACCGTATTTTATAGCAGGGCAGACTAGGCCCTTAGCCTTGGCAGACAGATGGTCTAGGAGGGAAGCTCCGAAAGGCGGACAGAGAGAGCACTGCTCTGCTGATCCTTTAGCTTCTGCAGCCTGATTTGTTCCAAAAGTACTAGTGTTACCTTTTCTTTTGAGTAAACAAGGCAGGTCAAGTGAGGGGTCGTGATGCGTGGGCAACAAATAGTGTCAGCAGTACTGCCTAGACGTTATGCTATGGAAAAGATATCTTCCTTCCCGACCGTAACTGTTCTCGGAAACAAATCGAAAGGCAGTAGTTACGGGTTATAAGTCCTTGTCAGCTGGCGTAGCTAGGCAGCCCCTAGCCAATAAGATGTTGATCCGTCACAGCCTGTATGATTCAATGGGCACTTGGAGCTAGGACAAAATCCTGATCGCAGGCTGTAAAAATTGCACCAGGCAATAAACAGAAATATAACATTAGCTTCGACTAGCCTTTGGAACGTGAGGACCATGTGTCCTTGGTGTATCCACGCACCTTGGAAAACATTAGAGATGTCAGAAAACGGCTATCATTGATGCCGAATTCAAATAACTTGACACAGATATTGCTGGCCTAAAGAAAAGAAGTCTGCCAGAGTATGGGTCTACTAGAGAGAAAAAATAAACATACTTTTGAAGATCAGAGGCCAAGAAGAAATCCGGAATTATGCACTGGAATTAGCAGTAAAGAATTCACTGTTGGGATCATTTGCGAGTCCAACTGAAGGAAATAAAAAAAGACTTTTGTCTCTACGATTGTCTACCTCAAGCGGTTCTATCAAGCGTGTTACTGCATATGCACCCTCTCTAAAACCAAAGGAGGATGCAAATGATTCTTTTCATGAGGAACTGGATAATGCAGTAAAAGCAATTCCTAAATCTGATAGCATCTACATACTTGGTGATTTTAATGCTCGCGTGGGGTCGGACTAAAACTCATGGCCAGTTTGTCAAGGAAAATATTATGTTGGTTACATAAATGAAAATGGCAAAGACTATTGGGACACTGCATTAAAAGTGACCTGTGCATCACAAACTCATTTTTTTAAAATAAATAAAGACCGCCTTAAAGTGTGACGGAAACATCCAAGATCTGGCCACTGGTATCAGTTGGACCTTCTTTTCACAAAGAGGCAGCACTTGAGATCAACATCATCATCAAGTGTCTTGCCAAATGGCGTGGGCGATCATGTCCTCTCCACAATCCGCGATCTCCTGCAGCATGTATTAGTTCGTGTGCTAACACACCTCCATGGCATGCAACAAGACTGTCAAGAATCTTCTTGCGTTGTCTTCCTATATCCTCCCTTCAATAGATCTTTCCAGTGGTCACCACATGTTTCATTTTCCCTCATCTTATAACACGGCCGAAAAATAATGACTGTCTCCTTCTAATGCCTGTGATTGGTTGTCTTGAGCTTCCGCTTTTTCAAAACCTCTTGCTTGCTCTTTTTGGCTGTCCAAGGTATTTTAAGCATTCTTCTGTAAAACCAGATCTCTGAGGCCTCAAGAAATTGTTTAGCCTGCCTACCCATTGTCCAGGAATCACAGTTAAAACTGGAAGTATGTAGCAAGCAAGAATTATGTTTCTTATCTCAGTAATGCATCTTCTATCTGATGTTAGCCATGTTCCCAGATACTTAAATTTCTGTACTTGTCCCAAAATAAAACCATCACTTTTATTACACATTTAGAAGTAATTCTTTTCTTTAATACCACCATTACTTCTGTCTTCCCATTAATCAAACTGAGGTCCATTCTTCCACTGTCTACCACCACAATGTCTATCATTTCCTGTAGTTCTTTCTAACTTGTTGCTATCAAGACTGTGTCATCAGCATAACGCAGATTGTTTATAGTGTGCCCACCAACCACAATTCCTGGCATATCAATTAAAGATTTCAATATATATTCATTGTGTAGGGAAAATAAATCAGGTGACAGTACACATCCTTATCGTACACCCCTCTTTATGCTTTGATGAGAGCTGAGCGTCTGAGAAAAAACAAACTAAACACAAATGTTGATAACAACGGTCCTGAATTACCATGCTATAACGGAGGAAGACTTTTTTTTTAAATGTATGTGTGTGTGAGGGGGGGGGGGGGGGGGGGGGGGTTTGGGGAGGGGTAGGGGTGCTAGTCCTTCGCCATCGCCATTAGCTGCGAGTCCAATGCTTGCTCATAGCATAATATAACACGTCAGGGAAGACAGAAAGGTGCCAATCAAATGTAACTCACATTGCGACTAGAAAGCTTCAAGGATAAAATGGAAAAGACACGCTCAAATAACCGAACTATTCGACCAAAGTCTTTATAACCGGCCTACTAAACACAATGTAAACTGCGACTGGAAAACGCAAAGCACAAGACAACAGAGTTTCCAAGCAACCAAGGTCATATAAAACTAAGAAATACTTAATAGGGAAAAATATGGACAAGAAGGACTATATTACAACACGAAAACAGTAAAAATGCGTTTGCACAATTAGGATAAGAAATATAAACAATTCTAAGAAAGAAAGAAAGAAAGAAAGAAAGAAAGAAAGAAAGAAAGAAAGAAAGAAAAAAAAGAAAGAAAGAAAGAAAAAGAAAAGAAAGAAAGAAAGAAAGAAAGAAAGAAAGAAAGAAAGAAAGAAAAGAAAGAAAGAAAGAAAGAAAAAGAAAGAACGAAAGAAAGAAAGAAAGAAGAAAGAAGAAAGAAAGAAAGAAAAGAAAGAAAGAAAAAGAAAGAAAGAAAGAAAGAAAGAAAGAAAGAAAGAAGAAAGAAAGAAAGAAAGAAAGAAAGAAAGAAAGAAAGAAAAAAATAAAGAAAGAAAGAAAGAAAGAAAGAAAGAAAGAAAGAAAGAAAGAAAGAAAGAAAGAAAGAAAGAAAGAAAGAAAGAAAGAAAGAAAGAAAGAAAGAAAGAAAGAAAGAAAGAAAGAAAGAAAGAAAGAAAGAAGTAATCAAATTAATTACAGTGGTGTTGAATATTGATCCCTCCAGTAACGAGGACGCTAAATCGGTGAATGGAATGACTTTCTGTGGAGTAGTAGCTCGTTTTGTCCCCGGAGCAAGATTTGTTTGTGGTAACTGAGACATCACTTTCGGTTTGATAGTATAACTATTAAAATGAAGTGTGACTAGATTAAGGGCCTCATCCCTAATATGTTCAAGTAAACATCCTAAGGAATTTAAATACCTGTGTACACTAAGCTATACTTTTTACCATTTTTTAAAACCATTTTACATATATTCAGCAGACAAATAGATAACTAGGCAGTCAAATAATTCAACTAACACCTACTAGCCAAATCAAACTGGTAATTTACACTTGGCTTTCTGTTGTAGAAAATGTGTACAGTCCAAAGAGGAGGCGCTACAACTTACATTGGAAACAAAGTGCTGTGATTATAGGAGATTAATTCCCACGGTAAAAGACTGTTGTTTTGTCTAGGCCCGGGATTATGCACGATTTGCCCTAAATGTCTGGTGTGGCAGTGAACTGGACGTTACCAGCGGTCGTCTGGCCAGAACCTATTGACAACTGAATGAACAGATATAAATTATTGCTGTCTTAGTTATCCCTATCCCTCGTCTAGGGGATTATTTGTGATGTTTTTTTTTTTTTTTTATCGTGTCACAAAGGGAAATGTAAACTTTACACTGAGTCGTTGTCCCAGTTCAACCAAAAGGCGCTTCTAGTCCGTGGTGCTAGACCCATATTTGTACAGATCAACTGGCACTCTTTAGATGATAGACATCAAGCCTGTCGCTGTAACTTCCGGGAATATGTCCTGGTAACCATGTCCTAGTATATTGTTTAAATTGCGTGAGTATTTTTTTTTATCAGCAAAACAGACTGCGCTTTTAGAAAGGCTATATTTTCAGTAAAAAATGTGTGGCGGAGGGGGTCGGTCAGTCTAGAGGCCTCTAACACCATGGGGCCCCATGCCACTTTTTAGGGCTCTTACCCCGCTCCCCTCCACCATAAAAAAAATCATCGCCGGAGCTACGGAGTGCGTGCTCTGTGATTGATACAATCTTTAGGTGGCAATGGAAAGAGTGGGAGGAGAAGAATACGAGGAAATGGAGAGGGGTCGAGGCAAAGAAATAGAAGAGCCGGACCCCAGAGAGTCAGGCAAAAAAATTCAGCGTTTTGGATTAAAGCATATTAGAGTGGGTTACTGGAATTGTCGTAGCGCCAAGCAGAGAGGACCTGTACTAAAGACATTGATTTATGACATCATACTACAGAATTGCATCACCCATCTTGTGCCGATTGGTCCATAAAATATAGGTCTAGCCCTATATGCCCTAAACGCCTAAAGGCGTGGAAAAGGGTCCTTTCCTTTTTTTTAAACCACAGGAATTAAACATAGATTGTTTGTTTTAGTATCTAGAAGCCATGAGTTGTTCACCCCTAGGCTCGGTATTATGGATATCGCAACCTTTCAGCCTTGATCCCATTGTAAATATCGTAAATCTGGGAGAAATGTGGCTTTTCTGCCTACCCCCGAGAGTGAACCCGGACCACAAGGAGTTCGTTACCCGCTCACCGCGCAATCCGGCTTAGCCAACTACGCTAGAAAGCCGGGCAAACATAGATAGATATGAGTCGACATAAAATATAGGTCTAGCCATATATGCCCTAGACGCCTAAAGGCGTGGAAAAAGGTCCTTTCCTTTGAATAACTACAGGAATTAAACATAGATAGATTTGAGTGTCGTGGATACATTAGTTACATAAATTCTACTGGACTGGGAAGACATGGACATTGTCTGCTGGTGAGAAATGGGTTGAAGCATGGGGTTCTTGACCTGGACCGGTGGAATCATAGTACACTAGAGATTCAGGGTCACGGATAGATAATGGGGGAAAGCGACTGGAATGTTTACGCTGCTGTTGAATCTCTTGTCACAAAGAAACATTGGGTGTGGCTCAAAAAGTTAGAGGAAATCTCTGGTAATAGGCTTCTCATCTGTTTGGATTTCAATGCGCGAAACAGAGCATGAGACAGTATTGGGGGAAAATGCAGGGAAATGCTTTAGACGAGACTATGGTGGATGCAGACGTAGTCTGTATAAATGACGGCAGGCCAACTAGATCTGGTGATGCAGACACGGCCATTGATTTGGCGTTTATTACCCAGTCAGCAGTGCTGGACACAAAATGGAGTGTCCTAGGCGATCATGGGATCGCCCATATACCATGCTCAGTCTTGATTTCTAAAGGTAGCAAGATCAGGGCTGTGAGAACGCGCAGGACTTTTAAAAATGAGAGGGACAGTACCCTTCTTGGACGCCTCCTACAGAAGGTATGCAGCAAAACCACCATCTATGCTTTTGTTCAGCCTCCATGGTGGACCCTAGAAGTAAAACAGGCTTGGAGAGCAAAGCAAGCAGCAGTTAAGACATCACAGAAAGTGCGAAAGGCACCTCACAGGTTACAAGAGAATGTAGAGTTCCTAGAAAGAGTTAGAAAAGAAAAAGGAGAAGATTTCAAGCATTGTGCAGCAGATGTAAAAAAAAAAAAGGCTAAATTGGGAACATTTTATGAGCGAAATTGGAGGGGATAGATCACTGGGTAGGTTTTGGAGACCTCACAGACAGATGCAAAGGAAGAATCGGCCCGTTACAACAGGCATTATATACACTGATAATGATTTACCATTGACAACAGACAACGAGAAAGGGAAAGAATTTTTGAAGAGATTGATAGCCCAAACTGATCATAATGATAGGGGCTTAGAAATGCAGTTAGAAATAATTTGTATTATACATTAAATGATAGTTATTTTGAGGATATTATTTGGGCGGAGGATATAAAACATGTATTGCAAAAGCAAAGGACATGCGCTGGGTCCAGATGGAGTCAGGTATGACCACATGAAGAGCATGAGTGATAAAGACTTGAGGGAGATGGCTTTTTACTTCAACCAGAGCATCAGAACAGCTTCAATACCCCGGGAATGGGTACACAGCTATCTAATTCCACTTCCAAGCCCAGGCAAAGATCATTCCAATCTCAGCGGTTTCAGGATTATCCCCCTACAAAATACTTTTGGCAAGGTGCTAGAGAAGATTTTTGCTGTTAAACTACAAAAGTTTTGGGAAAGGGAAGAGCTCCTACCAAAAAGTTTGTTTAGTTAACAGCCAGGGGGGAAAAAACTGGTCAAATGCAGCTACTTTTGCTTTTGATGTTTATGAGGGGTTCCAGAACAGACAGGAGACGGTTGGGGCAGCACTTGATTTTGAGGATGCCTACAATAGAGTCAGATATGATATTTTGATTTCTGCACTCATAGAGAAGGAAGTTTGTCCGTGGTTTGTGAACTGGATTGCAGCTGTCCTGCATTCAAGTATGGTAGCCCTTCGCCTGGGTACATGGACCTTAAAACCATGTAATATCGCCCCGGGACTACCCCAGGGTTCTGCAATTTCACCAATGCTCTTTAATGTGTATACAAGCTAGATTGCAGAACTTGAATCATCAGGTGTTGGAAGAATATTGACATTTGCCGATGATTTTCTTGCATATAGGCAGGGGAAAGATGGGCGACAGATAGCTCACGAGCTATAGGCCACCGTAGACAAAGCTGGTGTGCAGAAATGGGTGCTGTCATCAGCTCAGAAAAGGCAGCTGTTTTGTGATGCTCTCCGAATAATAGAATTGTCAAAGCTAACGTTCCAAACCTCGCAGTTAACAACAGTAACATCAAAAGAGAAAGCAAACCGAGATACTTGGGTATCATTATAGATAGAAGTATGTCCTTCAAGGATCATGTGGATGCAGTTGCAGTGAAATGCCACAAAATACTCAATGCTCTCAAGATTATGGCAGCAATGGACATGGAACAAAGAATGTTGTTCACAATGTTCCAGCATGTGATCCCGTCGGTAATAGATTATAGACTTGGCATGCTTACCATTTCAAAGAGTCAGCTGATGAAACTTGAACACACACAGAATGGAGCCATGCGGGTAATTCTGGGAGGTACAAGAAACATTCCGGTAGTATGTATGCGATATATATATTTGCACTGCCTACTATTTCAGATAGGCTCGAAGTTCTGCAAGCAAAGTCATATCTCAGAGTAGCTGCGGACAAAAGGCACTTCCTGCATGAAGCTCTTGATAGAGCTAGGGGTCACAGACTGAAAAGAGGAAAATCTTGGATGGCGCTAGCTAAAGACACAATTGGATATGTGTGCAGGCCCTATAAATTTAAGCGAGGAGAGGAGTGGATCAAAGTGTCCGATCAGGTTTCAGATTTGTATAAGGTTCTAATCACTTTGGGACCTGAGTGAAGGGACTGGCCAGCTGGTGCTGCAGATTCGAAAGTTCAACCAATAATTCATGACAATTCCAGCCCAAGTGATGTGATTGTATATACAGATGGCTCTGTGGTGAGGGGCAGACGAAGTGTATGGGGTTCATAGCGAAGGCGAATGGACGTCGCTTGGTGTAACAAAGCCTGGCATACGATTTCACAACCTTTAGTTCTCTGCTACCATCGATTGTTAACTCTTTGTTTGCTGCTGAAGATGGGGACGGATCGCTTATGGGGGTATCCTAAGTGCTGTAATGTAGATTTATAATTCAACATGTAGCCCCCCCTCCCCCCTCACCCACCCCTTCTCTTCCCCCACTTTCCCCCTTTAAAAATTTGAATTTCCTTTTAGCCATGTGAAGAAATTATTTCTTAAACATTTCTTTTTACATTTCATACTATTTCAAGCATATTATTATATTTATTTGTCATTCAGCACAATATTAATAATTATAAGTGAGTGTCTGGGGCCCTTACACAACCTTTGGAGTTCGTGAGGAGGCCTCAGCACCCTAGAAGTGTAGGAGCTTCAAAGAGCTCTGACCCTTCATTTTTCAGCGCCTATGAACAGGTCACATTGGGGTTATAAGCATAATTTTTACATAACGTAATTGAGTTTTTATCCTAGCAAAATATACACTAAAAGTAAAGAGTTGTTTAAAAAACAGTATTAAGTGTTAAATGGAAAAAAAATACTGCAGATGAGCAGGTCGAGTTTGTAATTTCGTCTATGGCTCTGTCTCTTGAGTGAAGAATGTATTACGAAACACGAAACTATAGCTCCAGTGAAGACACACGTGAATCTGTTTAATATCGGACTTAAGCATCCAGCAACTGAGTTTGAAAGAAAACCAAACCCATGACTTTCAGAATGCAAAACACACGGCTTAACCACGGCCCACCTAATGCACACAATAGGAGCCCTTTTCACAAACAGTTAATTCAGTGCTGATCTATACATTTAAGGACCAATCGGCTCAACTGGTGATTTTGTTCAATATTAAGCCAATCGCGCTGCTTCAAAATCGGGTACCCATTTTCTATCTGCGCCGACCATGCAGCCGAAGGTCAGTTTTACAAATTCACTAAGATTGGAACGGATTCGAATCGAAGACCCAAAAGCCGTACGCTGAACGTCCCAGTTCAGCTATCGCCCCTCATACATCCCAGTTTAGCCGTCATATTTCAACAGAGAAAAAAACATGCCACAAAAATATTGCTTCAAAACTAACCAGAAACAGGAGACGAGGAGTAGACTTTGATATTTGACACAGAAATAGAGACTGCATATCGCATGACATGGCAATTATACTCCAGTTACCTAGGACTGTAACGAGCTGTAATGTCAGTGTTTCAGAGTGGAGCAGCTCGTTACAGCTGACAAACTGGACATGATCTAGATGTGCGACCAGGGTCGGTCTGTAGCTGATAGTCGTAGACATGCCGTGTCTACGGATAATGACTTCCTCTATACAGATCTAGATGCTATTTTTGCTTTTTTTAGTTAAATATTTCGATGAAAAACTTGCACCGCCACACGTTCTTTAGCAATCGGTCCATCAATTTGAGACAGTCTTCACTACGAAAGTTTGATGCATTAGAGCTCTTGTCTCTCGTTCTAATTGTACAGTCACATAGAACGCTGCTCGTTCATCTACTGGTGGCAGAATCTGCTCTGTTGGGGGCGGTCTCCACAACGAAGGTTGGCTGCTGTGGATCTCCTCCAACACCCTCAGTGATTAAAAGATGACAACGTCTGTATGTGTAAAAAGGTGGGGGCCGCGGGGAGAGGAGACAATGGGAATAGTCGGTTGGGGTGGGGGGGGCTAATATAGGGAATAGGAAGATGTCTAAACTGGCATCATCATCAAAACCAACAATCATGGATGTTATTACTCGTGCAGCTGACACACCATAATCTATACCAGTGTTCTTCAACAGGCAGAATGTTCAGGTGGGCCGCCAGAATATATGCCTTACCATGTAACGGGTAGCGAGGTAGTTTTCTCTTCCAGGTTGCATCAGTAGGATTAACAAACACCTTGGGGATAACAATCGAACAGGTTCAAATCCCGGAAACCAGTTCAGCCACATAAGATATTGGCGCACCCGACGGTTAATTATAAGTCCGGACTTGGCTGTAAATACTGACTATAACTAATGATGTGGCTGATCAGATCTCGTCACTATACCGCTGTAAAGCGAATGTGGCATCGTACGCTACAATATGGCACCAGAAGTTTATGAGCGGCCACGGAATGTCAAAACTGTCTCAGCTTCACCTATCCACAAATCCTTATATCCTGATGTCACTGCATTTGTCCATATTGTTTTCTCATACTGTGCTGTGTTATTTGGAAACGCAAGTTACATCTTTTGTCGCATTTCAAACTGGCGACAAAAAAAGGTCAGTATGCCAAACCGTGTAACTTTGTTTACCATAGACAATGACAATATTCAAGAGAACAATGATAAAGATACATTAAAAATACCAAGGACTAGTGCTTCAAATTTAGAAGAAATAAAGACAATAAATATGTTAATAGTTTGAAATGTGCAATACAAACAAAAGTAAACCTCGCTAGGAATTACAACAATGGTTTTTTAAGGCGTGATTTCACTGTAGCTCTTGACAGGGAACTCTCACAGCGGTGTGTGTGTGTATTGTGTTCCAAAACTCAGACGAGGCTCGTTATTTGCATTAAAAGTATAGAGTTTTACTGATAAGTCGTTGGACTTAAAGATTACATCACCAGTTGAAAAGTCAGAAAGTCAAATGAAAGCACTGATAAAAAGTAACAAGTCGCTGTTTCGAGCTTCTTATTTGGTTGTTCTTCGAATGGCTAAAACGAAACAGTCGTATATTACTGGTGGAGAATCAGTACAGACTAGTATCGGAGTCAGTACAGATTTGTATCGGAGTCAGTACAGACTAGTATCGGAGTCAGTACAGACTAGTATCGGAGTCAGTACAGACTTGTATCGGAGTCAGTACAGACTAGTATCGGAGTCAGTACAGACTTTTATCGGAGTCAAGACAGACTTGTATAGGAGTAAGTACAGACTTCTATCGGAGTTAGTACAGACTTGTATCTTACATGTCCTACAACAAACCTGACACTATATAAGAAGAACACGGTGGCTGCATGCGCAATAGCAGTCTACCGATGACCAGTTAGTGGAAACACGCCCACTTGCTTATCCTGCACTACAACAATCGCTCAACTGAACAAATTTTGCCTGGACTTGGCACGCTAATCTCACAAAATGTGTTTTCAACGATTTCCAGTAAGACTTTGTTAGTTACACGTGTTAAAACTCTTCCTAGTAATAATTTCTGGTGTGACAACTTTAGTCTACGAGATGCCGCTTTAACACTTACCCAGCACGCTTAATGTGACTGATCTGTAAAACTCTGACCCTTCCCTGTCCATTCATAGACATTCATGTGAGCTCAAATATACTCCTGAGAAAACAAGTAACGAAATCAGGCCAGGCTCCGCCCAGCTACTCACTTATAAGCTACGAAGTCGGGCCAGGACACTTTGATTGGACGTTCAATCATGCGTGTTAACTTTTGAGACGCGTATGTCAAGGATGTCATGTTGGTGTGACGTTGTGTTATCTCGAAAGTCTTACTGGAGACCTCGCGTGCTCTATCTTACAGAATGTGAGCTGTTTTAACGACCCTATAACATGTACGACTGGTCCTAATGCCAACCCCCAATCCCAAACACTGAACCTAACTCCAACAAGAGAGTGTATTCTACACCCCTCTAATATAGACCAGCCTGACCAATCGTCAATGACAGGTCGGTTAGTGTGTAGCTGGGCTGAGCTGGGCATGAGTTCGTTGCTAGTTCCCTTCTGCGAATGAGGGCCAACAACCATCTTGCATTTCTGTTTGTGAAGTAGTAATTAGTTCTTGCTCGTCAGCAAATGGTAGTTTCGTTGATAAAACTGTGTGTGTTTGGGTGTTCTCCTACTTGGGGTATTGTAGTCCTTGTTTGGTTGGTTTCTTCACATACATTATCATTGAAAGCTATGAACAGTAGAAAGATAGGACACAGTCCTGCCGTACTCTGGATTGTATGGTGAATGGTTTTAAGGCTGGCGTATATGACCGACATATTTAGCCTCTTTAATGAACTTATTTCCTTTTATAGGACACGTACAAAAAATTAAAGTCAGAAACAGAAGGAGTGCGTTCGAAAAGAAGGTGACTCCCTTGTATATTTATGGAGAAGAGGAAGACTGAATGTTTTTAATTTTGGGACATTTTTTTTTCTCTTATTGCTGCTTTCAACAAGAAAGTGATACTCAAAAACAAAAACAAAAAAGACAGCTTTTAACTACGTTAGATTAAAACGGGTCATTATTTATCTAAACATGAGGATTTCTCGTCAAGGTTAGAATAATAATCGCATCTCGGAAGATACATAATCGTGCACCCGTGATCATCATGACAAAGAACCGCTGATCCAGTGGTCTGCTGGGTGCCACTCATGTGTCCAGATATAGAATGCTTGGGATTTTACTGTCACTCGGAAAAGAACATCAGTCACCGAGTTAGTGAGTTATTAGATTGCAGCTCGCTTATTTCATATTCCTATTTGTGTGGAAATCGGTGTCTGTGGCTTAGGCGCCTTGCAAACGCGCCTCATAATGCCTTGGTGCTGGGTTCAATCCTAGCTGCAAACGATTTGTCTTGCGCTGGTTTCGTTAGTTGTACCAAGAGCTGACCGTCCTTGGCAATGGAATTTTTGTTAGTTGAACCAAGAGCTGACCGTCTTTGGCAATGACATTTTTTGTTTTGTTGTACCAAGAGCTGACCGTCCTTGGCAATGATTTTGTTTGTTGTACCAAGAGCTGACCGTCCTTGGCAATGACATTTTTGTTAGTTGTACCAAGAGCTGACCGTCCTTGGCAATGGCATTTTTGTTTGTTGTACCAAGAACTGACCGTCCTTGGCAATGACATTTTTTTTAGTTGTACCAAGAGCTGACCGTCCTTGGCAATGACATTTTTGTTTGTTGTACCAAGAGCTGACCGTCTTTGGCAATGACATTTTTGTTTGTTGTACCAAGAACTGACCGTCCTTGGCAATGACATTTTTTTTAGTTGTACCAAGAGCTGACCGTCCTTGGCAATGACATTTTTGTTTGTTGTACCAAGAGCTGACCGTCTTTGGCAATGACATTTTTGTTTGTTGTACCAAGAGCTGACCGTCCTTGGCAATGGCTGGTTCTGCAAAGTCCTGTAAAGGATTCGCAACTAACTTGTCATTTGCGTGAAAGAACGTTCTCAGTCATTTCAGTAATCAGATCCACACGCACACGCACGCACTCACACGCACGCACGCACAGACACAGACACACACACACACACACACACACACACACACACAAAACGAAAAAAGATTAATGTGGCTCTTTGTCTATCAGAAAACATGGCTTCAGTTACGTACATGAGATTTTCTAACCTTTAGATGTCGCGTTAGCTGAGAATTGTCATTTGATGACGATAAATAAACTGCCATCTACATTTGTTTTTGTTTCGGTTTCTGGTTAGCTGTCAGGTGGGCTACCCCCCCCCCCTTTCCCCACCCTTCTAGTGGGCCACGAGTGTATGCAGGTTAAGGCAGTGATTCTCAAACCGTGCGTCGCGGCGTCCCTGGGAGTGGCGACCTGTTCACAAGGGCGCCGCTAAATCTTCGAAGGTACACTAGTTTTTTCTTATAAACGAATACTTTTACTTAGGTTAGGGCGCCGTGGAAAAATTTTAATTGAAAAAAAAGGCCCGCGACGAAGAAACGTTTGGGAAACACTTTGTCTAGGCCAGGGCCACACACTGGGATGTCTCGTGTGCTGGCGACGCTCGTTAACAATCGTTGGTGGCGGGACGTTTGGAAGAGTGGGCGGTGATCGAAGCTGTCCGGCAGCATTTGAAAATGTGAAAAACATATCCACGTGGGAATACTTGCCTCAGTTCTGTCTGGCCTCCGTCGGCTGGAGCGAGTATTGCTAAGTCTCTTCTCAACAGCAGCGATGGCGATATCTAAACAGCTCGGTGTTCTACCGAGTTAGGAACAAAGACAGTGTAAATCTATCTCAGTCTATGATCTCAGGGCTATGATGCCGGTTCTCACCCACACAAACACATCTATCTATTTATCTGATCTATCTATCTATCTATCTATCTATCTATCTATCTATCTATCTATCTATCTATCTATCTATCTATCTATCTATCTATCTATCTATCTATCTATCTATCTATCTATCTATCTATCTATCTATCTATCTATCTATCTATCTATCTATCTATCTATCTATCTATCTATCTATCTATCTATCTATCTATCTATCTATCTATCTATCTATCTATCTATCTATCTATCTATCTATCCATCCATCCATCCATCCATCCATCCATCTATCCATCCTATCCATCATCTATCTATCGACCATCCTATCTATCTATCCATCCATATCATCCTATCCATCTACTCCATCCATCCTATCCATCCATCTATCCATCCATCTATCCATCCATCATCTATCTATCCTACCCACCCAGCCCACCCGCCCACCCGCCCATCTATCCGTCCACCGCCTATCTATCTATCTATCTATCTATCCACCCTACCTATCTATCTCTATCTATCTATCTACCCATCCCTATCTAGCCAAGGACATCTATCCATCCATCCATCCATCCATCTATCTATCTATCTATCTATCTATCTATCCTATCTATCTATCTATCTATCTATCTATCTATCTATCTATCTATCTATCTATATCTATCTATCTATCTATCTATCTATCTATCTATCTATCTATCTATCTATCTATCTATCTATCTATCTATCTATCTCTATCATCTATCTATCTATCTATCTATCTATCTATCTATCTATCTATCTATCTATCTATCTATCTATCTATCTATCTATCTATCTATATCTATCTATCTATCTATCTATCTATCTATCTATCTATCTATCTATCTATCTATCTATCTATCTGCCTCTGCCTGCCTGTCTGTCTGTCTGTCTGTCTGTCTGTCTGTCTGTCTGTCTGTCTGTCTGTCGCTTTCAGATATACAAATTCGAACTATCTATAAAGAGGCTCTATTTTTTGCGCATTAAAAAAAAATTATGCAGGAATATCAGATATGCTGAAAAGTAAGTACTATATACGAAGCGAACAAATCTATCTATACAGTTCTAGAGATCTATCTATCTTCTATCCCTCCTATCTATCTATCTACTATCTATCTAGGCATCTATCCTAGCTATCTAGATCTATCTAAGAAGAATCTAATCTATGATGATTTTAGCAATAAACTCATCATTAAAAATCGTTTTATTCCTAAACATCACACAATCCGTTTTTTTTCTTTTAAACAAGACGAGGAAGACAGTTAATGGTAACTTTCGTTAGTCAGCTCTTAAGAGAGCCTACAGTGCTTCCGTTTCAGGGCCAGGTGAGGGCCCACCTGTGGCTGTCTACGCTTTTCTTTCTCATTATTATTGCAATTCACTAAGTTATTAGTGATTTTCGTCCTTTATTTGAACATCAAACGTTCCGGGGGAAGGCAAGACGAAACACACAATCAAAGCAGATAAGGTTACTGCTGGTACCATCGGAACTGGAACTGTGCGCTGGCTGCTGAAGATGGGGGCGGACTGTTTATGGGTATGTCCCGAGGGCTATGATGCCGGTTCTCATCTCAACTCATCGCTATTGACCGAGGGGAAAAAAAGTACTTCTTTGCTTCCCTCATGGGAAGCCAATGTAGTACACGGATCACACAAACACACATACACACTCACGCACATACACACGCACACTAACGTAAACACGCACACTCAGATACACACACACACACGCGCACACACGCGCAGGTACACACACACACATACACACACGCACGCACGCACACAAAGCTAATACAAAAGACTTAAATGATATTTTCATCAGGATTAATGACATTTCTGGCTATCATTGGTGCTCTCCGTGTTATTGTGACAGATGTAAGTCTCGGTGTAGTAACTAAGGCTTTCATCTTGTCAGATGTCTAGTATGTCCTATTTTCTATATTCTTCCTTTGCATGCGTCGGTGAAAATCAATTTTTGTCAATTTTCCTCTCATCTTTACGTTCCTAGGTAGTAAATAACATACACTTTCTCATCTATCTTGTTTCAAAAGATATATTTATTTCGTGGAGCATTTGATCTTCATATTCATATGTCTCAGTGTAGATACACTCTTTTTACGGTATAGCCTCAATCAAACACAGATAACATTTGCACACTCGTATATCGTCGCTTCAGTTTCTGCATTACATTTCTCACGAGGCTCAAGTTACTGATAAAATATACTGCACTTAGCAATTAGCTTATTCAACGGATTGCAATTTGTTGACAAATGCAATATGTGACCAGCTGTGTGGATAACATTACTTTAAATTCTTTTTGCAAAAACTCGCTTTCCTGTTCAACGATGCATTCATTAAATGCCTCAGACCCGCAGTAAAGATCCAATTACGAGAAATATAAATCAGCGCTCCATCTCCTCAGCCTAAAGACTCCCTTTTTTTCTACAGCGTCCCGAAAAGGGACAATACATCCTTTAAAGTTAGTTTCTCAACACATACTGGAAAGACATTTTTCTAATTGACTCATAGATTCATATTTTAAAAACTGTCTTTATTGCCTGCCTTTGTCACCTTTAGGGCGATGTAAACATTGGGAGTGGTGAACCTGAGGATGTATGACATGGGAGTCGTGAGCTTATGGATTTAGGAAATGGGTGTCGTGAGCGTTACATGGGTGTCGTGAGCCTAAGAATTTAGGACATAGGTGTCGTGAGCCTAAGGATTTAGGACATGGGTGTCGTGAGCCTAAGAATTTAGGACATGGGTGTCGTGAGCCTAAGAATTTAGGACATAGGTGTCGTGAGCCTAAGAATTTAGGACATAGGTGTCGTGAGCCTAAGGATTTAGGATATAGATGTCGTGAGCCTAAGGATTTAGGACATGGGTGTCGTGAGCCTAATAATTTAGGACATGGGTGTCGTGAGCCTAAGGATTTAGGACATGGGTGTCGCGAGCCTAAGAATTTAGGACATGGGTGTCGTGAGCCTAATAATGTAGGACATGGGTGTCGTGGGCCTAATGATTTAGGACATGGGTGTCGTGAGCTTGATATGGGTATCGTGAGCCTAAGGATTTAGGACATGGATGTCGTGAGCCTAAGGATTTAGGACATGGGTGTCGTGAGCTTGATATGGGTGTCGTGAGCCTAAGGATTTAGGACATGGGTGTCGTGAGCCTAGGGATTTAGGACATGGGTGTCGTGAGCTTAAGGATTTAGGACATGAGGGTCGTGAGCTTGATATAGGTGTCGTGAGCCTAAGAATGTAGGACATGGGGGTCGTGAGCCTGAGAATGACATGTAGGACGATGAGGGGGGGGGCGTGAGATAAAGTCTGAGACATGGGGGTCGTGACTATGAGAACATGGGGTCATGAGCCTGACAATGTAGGACATGGATGTTATGAGCCTGACAATGTAGGACATGGGTGTCGTGAGTCTGAGAAAGTAGGACATGGAGGTCGTGAGCATGAGAATGTAGGACATGAGGGTCGTGAGCCTAAGAATGTAGAACATGGGGGTCGTGAGCCTGAGAATAAAGGACATGGGGGTCGTGAGCCTGAGAATAAAGGACATGGGGGTCGTGAGTCTGAAATGTATTGCATGGGGGTCATGATTCTGAGAATGAAGGAAATGGAGGTAATGTTCCTGAGAATGTAGGACATGGGGGTCATGAGCCTGAGGGTGTAGGACATTGAGGGTCGTGAGCTTAAGAATGCAGGACATGGGTGTCGTGAGCCTAAGAATGTAGGACATGGGTTTCGTTCGTGAGCCTGAAAATGTAGGACATGGGGGTCATGAGGCTAAGAATGTAGGACAAAGGGGTCGTGAGCCTGAGAATGTAGGACATGGAGGTCATGAGCCTGAGGATGTAGGACATGGGGGTCATGAGCCTTAGGGTGTAGGACATGGTTGTCGTGAGCGTGAGGATGTAGGACACGGGGATCGTGAGTATCAGGGTGTAGGACATGGAGGTCGTGAGTCTGAGGATGTAGGGATGGGGGGTGGGGGGGGGGGGTCGTGAGCCTGAGGATGTAGGATATAGGGATCATGAGCATTATGTTGTAGAACATGGTGGTCGTGAGCTTAAGGATGTAATGGACTAGGGTCGGGAGTCTCATGGTGTAGGAAGAGGGTGTCGTGAGCCTAAGGTTGT